>CANNZV010002469.1:23-96829 GCA_947561585.1 Caprella mutica
ATTGTAAAATATACAAATTAGATTGTAAAAATACAAATTAGATTGTAAAATATACAAATTAGATTGTAAAATATACAAATTAGATGGTAAAATATACAAATTAGTTTGTAAAATATACAATTTAGTTTGTAGAATATACAAATTAGTTTGTAAAATATACAAATTAGATTGTAGAATATACAAATTGGATTGTAAAATATACAAATTAGATTGTAAAATATATAAATTAGATTGTAAAATATACAAATTAGATTGTAAAATATACAAATTAGATTGTAAAATATACAAAATAGATTGTAAAATATACAAATTAGATTGTAAAATATTGGTAAAAATTAGATTGTAAAATATACAAATTAGTTTGTAAAATATACAAATTTGATTGTAAAATATACAAATTAGATTGTGAATACTTTCCATCACTTTCGCACACAT
The DNA here is from genome assembly GCA_947561585.1 of Caprella mutica. Lineage (NCBI taxonomy): Eukaryota > Metazoa > Arthropoda > Malacostraca > Amphipoda > Caprellidae > Caprella > Caprella mutica. The sequence continues at coordinate 459 of CANNZV010002469.1, forward strand.
GTTATTTTGATGTCCTATCAGTAGTAATATATTTCGAATATCATATATAAACATAATAAGTTAATAGTTTGATATAAGCACTTTATTACAGTTGTACATAAAGTACTCCGTGTGTTTTGTTTTGGTATTTTAATTCGTATTCAAAAGTGAAATATTGTCTTACACATGGCAATTGTACATGTTAAAGTGTAAACATTATATTTTTTGTTAATTTCCAATTCCATGCTTAATTAAAAAAAAACAGTAAATAATATCACTTTATGGTTTCAAAAGCTTGTATGTATTTGAAGGAATATAAAACAGAAGAGTTTCATTAAAATAAAGAAGTTACTTATAATTACGATGGAAAAAGAGTTTTAAGTTAATTTAGAACTTTTAATGATATATTCATTTACAGACTTTAATGATCAAAATATTATAATTGTTGATGTATAATATTACTGACAATAAATGAAAGATAAAATACAGTATGCTATAAAATATCATAAAATTAATATTTAAATCCATCAAAAGATATTAAATGTTTTAAAATCGTCTACTATTAATACTATTAAATATTATCTGTTGAAACTGGAAAAGTTGTGTACAGGCAAGATCTTAATTACCGAATGGTTTCAAATTACCGACTCAATTAGTTTATGTAGTTAAGAAGTATTATAATTACTCTGAATAAATGTTACTAAAATTAACAAAAAAATTTATATTTTAGCTAAAGAATATTAAAAAAAAAAATCGAAGGACCTAATTTTCTTTTAAAAAGCTAAAATAAAATTAATGTATTTTTTTTCATCAATAACTAATGTAAGAAGTCGCATAAAATTGTACCGGTGATAAAAAGTGATATAAGCTCATAGACTGACATAGACATTAAAGTTAAGAAAATAACACTTATCGTGTTTAACAATAGATAGTTAATGACTGACATATCAATAACGGACATTTGAGAGAAAGATGGTGATGAGAGCAGATGATCTACCTGTCTGTACGTGCTTTACACTGATGTTAATTAGCTATAAGGTCACCCCAGGTAACAAGGCATGGAAATATAACAATTAGTCATTTCTAATCTGACTTGTGTGAGGAGAACCAAAAATGTATATTGTAACTTCATTATTGGTGATGAGAATGAAAAAAAAGAAATTTTCAAAATAATTAAAAATGTCAGAAGTTTTGGGAATATTTTCCGGTTAATATCTTTAGAAATACAGGGTGACTCACAAAAAGGGTAACCAACTTTGAATTAATGTAAATATTGTATTTAAAATAAATAATAAATCTTCAGAATGGCGTTGGTATAATGGATATCAATAAAATATCTAATCACAATTTTACTTGAACTCTAATTTATACTTATTTTAGATACAATATTTATATTAATTGGAAGTTGGGTACACTTTTTTGTGGGTCACCCTGTATTTAGGACAATAAAAACAAATTGGCATTGCAGAGAAAATGTACTGAAATTAGCTTTAAAATGGTACCAGTTTCATTTTACTGCTAATGACACAATATTTTATAGCAATAATTAATGGAATATTCTGAGCAAAGTGTATATAAAATATATATTTATATAGTAGACTTATTAGCATCGAACATTTCTAGCATTTGTATGAATTAACAAAAAAAAATTCTATTGAAAAGCATTCCAAAGAAAATGAGTAGACAGTGAAATAATGACTTGAAATGTATATATGTAGTAGAGTTTCTAAATTAAAATTAGAGGATATTGAGAGGAACTTATTTTAGATATAAATAAGATTAGTTGTAAATAATTTACTCTTACATTATAATATAACTTATAATAAAATTATCTTAGATATGGTAAGTGAATGCATGAGATTGAAAATATATAAATAAGTATTTTTGTTACAAAAAAAAACTCAATTTGTTTCAATTTCAAGTTCATAAGAATGTACTATATTGATAAAATAAACTTTTGATAATATTATTATATTTATTCACATTTAAGATAAGATAGATAATATTATTATATGTATTTAAGTGAATGTCAAAATATTGAATGTTTTACTTACACGGGCTGGTGTGGATTGTGGCTCGTGGTGTCCAGCATTGTGGGTTGCATCCACACTCGTGCGGACTGTGTGGCGGAAGAGGTGACCACTGTGGAGGAGGTAATTGAGGTGGAAGAGGAGATAGTGGGCTCCTCTTTCAAGGAGGTAAGAGAGGAGCTAATGTGAGGATGTGGAAGAGAAGGATGGTGAGAGTGAATGTGAGGAGGGTGAGCCACAGCGTGTGTAGGGTGATGAAGACCTACGCTATCCACGCCAAGGTTGAACATCACATTTATATTTCACCACTTTGTCAGTTTAACTAATTCACTCCGAGAGACACAAGCTTCACTGTTCGTTATTGCATGTCACAGAGAGTCACAGGTGAGTCACAGAGAGTCACAGGTGAGTCCCAATGAGAACTGTCACTCCACTAACCACCCAGGGAAAAGTAGAGAAAAGATTCCTCCGCTCCACCAAGACTAATGTTATGTCACGGAGAAGTCAAGTGATGTTTTCTCGGCGGAGCAATACCTAAGGGAGGTGTTAACTCTACGGAGACCTGGAGGGCACTGCACGACCCAAGGGGAAGTAACAAGGGGCCTAACTGCCAAAGGGGGAGGGGGGTTCTTACTCGGGGACACCGAAAAGCATAACAATTCCGTGAGGGGATGAAAGAACGGCTGTGCTAAAAGTAGCGTGTGATGAGCAAGCGGCAGCTTAGAGCGCCACGGAGAGTTAGAGCAATTTGACGCGTGTGCTCTTGGGACAGAGCTTTTGTTACATCCCCTCTCTGACCAATTGGGGCGATCCCTGGTGGCTCCTCCCAGGACGCAAAGGCCCGCCCACAATAGTCTGGGGACCAACCGGATCTCACAGAGGAGGGCTTAGGCATCGATTCCCCTGCCGAGGGAAGTGCTCTAGAGGGTACATCCAATGGGGAGGCAGGTGGTACATCTCTGCACCAATCAGGACAGAGGAGAGGAGAGAGAGAGGAAGCTGCAGCCAGTGAGGGGAAAAATGGGGCGGAGTCTCTTCGAAAACTAGGCTTCAGTCCTAGGTCAGGCATGGGTAAGACTGGTTGTATTGGGTAGAAATACAAAATATTATGGTTACCACGTGGAACAAAAATAGTAAAAAATTCTGTAATTGATTCCAAAATCATTTAAATTTTTTATTTCAATGTACAATAAAGCTACATTTGTCATTATAAAAAATTAGATCAAAATAAAATACTCTCCGTTATTCGTTACTATTTAAATATATAATGCAATAACGTGAATATTTCTTGCTATATGAGGAATTATTCACAATTAAATGTACGGAGAATCAAAATTTGTAATATCCACTTTTTTATAGCAAACGAACTAGAGAATTCGAATAGCAGTTTTATTCGAATTTTATTAGTTTCATCTAATTTAAATTCGATGGATATTTTAAATGGAAAATATCCATTAAGATAGAGAGATAATCAATAGGTATTCCTAATATAGTTAATTATTTCAAACCAAATTTTAGTAAAGATGGAAGTTTTATAATTATTTTAAAATTTGAGGAAAATATAAAAAAAATATTCAAATCACCTGTAAATAATTAGGGTTAGTTACGAATTGTCGGTCGGCTCCACATTTTTAGTCACGAAAGAAAAAAAACTGTTAAATAATTATTGTTTAATTTTTATTGGTATCTTTGATACCTGAAGGTATCATGGATACCAGTTATTATATACATAAAATAACTATTATTATATAGTTTTCTATTATATGACCGAAGATGTGGAACCGGCCGACAATTCGTAACTTACCCTACATAATTCATAGATTTACCATATAATTTCCTAATTAATAATACAGGTGTGTATATATAATTAGTTACAATAGTCACTGAAATCACACCTTCACAGTTTGCATTGACTAATTAGCCTTAATATATAACAACAACTTAAAAACTATTGGAAAATTAAAAACAGTTCTTAGTTTCAGTCATGCAATTATATACACGGATAACTTCTTTATTAGTTATATAGGAATGTATTCAATAGATGAAATAGGGATGCCATTATTAGCAACTATATTTTATGAAGTTACCACTTAGATTTACTCCTACAAGAACCAATAATTTCAAAATACCAATTTTAAAATAGAAATAAATACATTTTTCATTGCATACGTAACAGTTTATCTTTTAAAAACACCCCTGGAACTTTTAAAAGAGCCTATGTCAAATGTTAGACATTTGAAACACTTTTAAAAGAGCCTATGTCAAATGTTAGACATTTGAGACACTTTTAAAAGAGCCTATGTCAAATGATAGACATTTGAAACACTTTTAAAAGAGCCTATGTCAAATGTTAGACATTTGAAACACTTTTAAAAGAGCCTATGTCAAATGTTAGACATTTGAGACACTTTTAAAAGAGCCTATGTCAAATGATAGACATTTGAAACACTTTTAAAAGAGCCTATGTCAAATGTTAGACATTTGAAACACTTTTAAAAGAGCCTATGTCAAATGTTAGACATTTGAGACACTTTTAAAAGAGCCTATGTCAAATGTTAGACATTTGAGACACTTTTAAAAGAGCCTATGTCAAATGTTAGACATTTGAGACACTTTTAAAAGAGCCTATGTCAAATGATAGACATTTGAAACACTTTTAAAAGAGCCTATGTCAAATGTTAGACATTTGAGACACTTTTAAAAGAGCCTATGTCAAATGATAGACATTTGAAACACTTTTAAAAGAGCCTATGTCAAATGTTAGACATTTGAAACACTTTTAAAAGAGCCTATGTCAAATGTTAGACATTTGAAACACTTTTAAAAGAGCCTATGTCAAATGTTAGACATTGGAAACACTTTTAAAAGAGCCTATGTCAAATGTTAGACATTTGAGACACTTTTAAAAGAGCCTATGTCAAATGATAGACATTTGAAACACTTTTAAAAGAGCCTATGTCAAATGTTAGACATTTGAAACACTTTTAAAAGAGCCTATGTCAAATGTTAGACATTTGAGACACTTTTAAAAGAGCCTATGTCAAATGATAGACATTTGAAACACTTTTAAAAGAGCCTATGTCAAATGTTAGACATTTGAGACACTTTTAAAAGAGCCTATGTCAAATGTTAGACATTTGAAACACTTTTAAAAGAGCCTATGTCAAATGTTAGACATTTGAGACACTTTTAAAAGAGCCTATGTCAAATGTTAGACATTTGAAACACTTTTAAAAGAGCCTATGTCAAATGTTAGACATTTGAAACACTTTTAAAAGAGCCTATGTCAAATGTTAGACATTTGAGACACTTTTAAAAGAGCCTATGTCAAATGATAGACATTTGAAACACTTTTAAAAGAGCCTATGTCAAATGTTAGACATTTGAGACACTTTTAAAAGAGCCTATGTCAAATGATAGACATTTGAAACACTTTTAAAAGAGCCTATGTCAAATGTTAGACATTTGAGACACTTTTAAAAGAGCCTATGTCAAATGTTAGACATTTGAAACACTTTTAAAAGAGCCTATGTCAAATGTTAGACATTTGAAACACTTTTAAAAGAGCCTATGTCAAATGTTAGACATTTGAGACACTTTTAAAAGAGCCTATGTCAAATGATAGACATTTGAAACACTTTTAAAAGAGCCTATGTCAAATGTTAGACATTTGAAACACTTTTAAAAGAGCCTATGTCAAATGTTAGAGACATTTGAGACACTTTTAAAAGAGCCTATGTCAAATGATAGACATTTGAAACACTTTTAAAAGAGCCTATGTCAAATGTTAGACATTTGAGACACTTTTAAAAGAGCCTATGTCAAATGATAGACATTTGAAACACTTTTAAAAGAGCCTATGTCAAATGTTAGACATTTGAGACACTTTTAAAAGAGCCTATGTCAAATGTTAGACATTTGAAACACTTTTAAAAGAGCCTATGTCAAATGTTAGACATTTGAGACACTTTTAAAAGAGCCTATGTCAAATGATAGACATTTGAAACACTTTTAAAAGAGCCTATGTCAAATGTTAGACATTTGAGACACTTTTAAAAGAGCCTATGTCAAATGTTAGACATTTGAGACACTTTTAAAAGAGCCTATGTCAAATGTTAGACATTTGAAACACTTTTAAAAGAGCCTATGTCAAATGTTAGACATTTGAAACACTTTTAAAAGAGCCTATGTCAAATGTTAGTCATTTGAAACACTTTTAAAAGAGCCTATGTCAAATGTTAGACATTTGAAACACTTTTAAAAGAGCCTATGTCAAATGTTAGACATTTGAAACACTTTTAAAAGAGCCTATGTCAAATGTTAGACATTTGAGACACTTTTAAAAGAGCCTATGTCAAATGATAGACATTTGAAACACTTTTAAAAGAGCCTATGTCAAATGTTAGACATTTGAGACACTTTTAAAAGAGCCTATGTCAAATGTTAGACATTTGAGACACTTTTAAAAGAGCCTATGTCAAATGTTAGACATTTGAAACACTTTTAAAAGAGCCTATGTCAAATGTTAGACATTTGAAACACTTTTAAAAGAGCCTATGTCAAATGTTAGTCATAAGAAACACTTTTAAAAGAGCCTATGTCAAATGTTAGACATTTGAAACACTTTTAAAAGAGCCTATGTCAAATGTTAGACATTTGAAACACTTTTATAAGAGCCTATGTCAAATGTTAGACATTTGAGACACTTTTAAAAGAGCCTATGTCAAATGTTAGACATTTGAAACACTTTTAAAAGAGCCTATGTCAAATGTTAGACATTTGAAACACTTTTAAAAGAGCCTATGTCAAATGTTAGACATTTGAGACACTTTTAAAAGAGCCTATGTCAAATGTTAGACATTTGAAACACTTTTAAAAGAGCCTATGTCAAATGATAGACATTTGAAACACTTTTAAAAGAGCCTATGTCAAATGTTAGACATTTGAGACACTTTTAAAAGAGCCTATGTCAAATGTTAGACATTTGAGACACTTTTAAAAGAGCCTATGTCAAATGTTAGACATTTGAGACACTTTTAAAAGAGCCTATGTCAAATGTTAGACATTTGAGACACTTTTAAAAGAGCCTATGTCAAATGTTAGACATTTGAAACACTTTTAAAAGAGCCTATGTCAAATGTTAGACATTTGAAACACTTTTAAAAGAGCTTATGTCAAATGTTAGACATTTGAGACACTTTTAAAAGAGCCTATGTCAAATGATAGACATTTGAAACACTTTTAAAAGAGCCTATGTCAAATGTTAGACATTTGAGACACTTTTAAAAGAGCCTATGTCAAATGTTAGACATTTGAGACACTTTTAAAAGAGCCTATGTCAAATGTTAGACATTTGAAACACTTTTAAAAGAGCCTATGTCAAATGTTAGACATTTGAGACACTTTTAAAAGAGCCTATGTCAAATGTTAGTCATTTGAAACACTTTTAAAAGAGCCTATGTCAAATGTTAGACATTTGAAACACTTTTAAAAGAGCCTATGTCAAATGTTAGACATTTGAAACACTTTTATAAGAGCCTATGTCAAATGTTAGACATTTGAGACACTTTTAAAAGAGCCTATGTCAAATGTTAGACATTTGAGACACTTTTAAAAGAGCCTATGTCAAATGTTAGACATTTGAGACACTTTTAAAAGAGCCTATGTCAAATGTTAGACATTTGAGACACTTTTAAAAGAGCCTATGTCAAATGTTAGACATTTGAGACACTTTTAAAAGAGCCTATGTCAAATGTTAGACATTTGAGACACTTTTAAAAGAGCCTATGTCAAATGTTAGACATTTGAAACACTTTAAAAAGTAAACTAATAAAATAGAAAAGATGCAGGAAGAGTTTCAAAAGAGTTAAAACTTATGAAAGATGATTTTTATATGTAATCTAATTAAACGATAAAATATAATTATCAAATTTAAATTCTTCAAAATGATTTAAGTTTTTTGTTAATAAAGTAAGGAATTTATTGTAAATACTTCTGTACTTCTAAAAGCACTAAAATTTAAGATGAAAGCAAGATAAAAAACTATTATATGCTAGTAGTACAGTGGGTAGATAAATCCTTTACTCTATTTATTTTAATGCTATGGTCGTGAGGAGGGATAAAATATATAAAATATTAATTTAATAGATAAGGCTCAGCATGTAAAGCTCTACCTTAAAATTTCATTAAATATAATTTGAGTTATTGTCAAGTTTTAAAAGTTATGATTTATGTAAAAAATAAAGTAGGAATAATGTTTTCATTCCTTCTCACTTTTAAATTGTTATTACAATGTTATTGATTATAATTCTCAGTGGTTGGAAAGGAATATTAAAAGTTTTACTGAAGCTGATTACACCGCTTCATTTCTAGGATTTTTGAGGTAGTGGTACTATTATACTTTATATTTTATTCATATTGTGAAATAAGGTGATAATTTGTGCTATAGCATTTTAATTAAATGTTTATAACTACATGTGTTCAATACAGATACTATAAATGCCAATGCAGTTTATAAGGTTATTACTTATTCAAAAATGTGTTTTACTTAGAAATAAATGTTGTGAAGAGCAATTTCCTCCCGAATTTTTCATCACTTATAAGGGGCTTTCAAAAGAATAGATAAATAAATAAACATATTTTTGTTCTGTGTATTTTGGACACATCTTTTATAATGTATTTTGTACAAATAAAGTGTGTCCCTAAAAATGTATCCACTGCCATTGAATCTACATAATAATCATTCTACGACAATGTGCATAATGTATTGGTACCACAGATACGAAAATTAATATAATGATTATTCATAATTGACATCATATATTATATATAATATTTTCCCCTAATTTCCATCTATAGAATGAAATTATTATGCAAAATGATTTTTTTTGGTCATATGTTCAATAAATAAAGTCAGCCATGAAATCATGTATCTATTGGAATTTTCTAATATGTACCAGCCTAGTGTTATTTTGGGGAAAAAATAACTATGCAATTGAATATAAATAATAATTAGACTTATTCATTGTACAATAATAAAAAAAATGATATCTTTGTAGCAGCAAACAAAACACACTAAAAATAAATTGTTATCAATCTGACAGTTGTATTTACTTCACTAAAAGTCTAAGAAAAGTGTATATGAGAAGATATTTTCACTGTTTACAAATTTCACACAGGTACTCTTTTCTCTCATAGTACATCATCACAGTGACTCTTTTCTCTGATAGTACATCATCACAGTGACTCTTTTCTCTGATAGTACATCATCACAGTGACTCTTTTCTCTGATAGTACATCATCACAGTGACTCTTTTCTCTGATAGTACATCATCACAGTGACTCTTTTCTCTGATAGTACATCATCACAGTGACTCTTTTCTCTGATAGTATATCATCACATTGACTCCTTTCTCTGATAGTACATCATCACTGTGACTCTTTTCTCTGATAGTACATCATCACAGTGACTCTTTTCTCTGATAGTACATCATCACAGTGACTCTTTTCTCTGATAGTACATCATCACTGTGACTCTTTTCTCTGATAGTACATCATCACAGTGACTCTTTTCTCTGATAGTACATCATCACAGTGACTCTTTTCTCTGATAGTACATCATCACAGTGACTCTTTTCTCTGATAGTACATCGTCACAGTGACTCTTTTCCTGACAGTACATCATCACAGTGACTCTTTTCCCTGACAGTACATCATCACAGTGACTCTTTTGTGGATGTTGGAAACATGTGGATGTTGGAAATCTGATGGTACATAAGCTGCTTATATTCTTTATTTGGCAGTACTTAGTTTATAAATTAACTATGAGAGTGCTTAGATCACTGCATTTATGTATCTCAGAAAAGTGGTTAATGGCTTCCAAACGTCATTATTAAGTAAAGACATCATTATTAAGTGACATCATTATTAAGTAAAGACATCATTATTAAGTAAAGACATCATTATTAAGTAAAGACATCATTATTAAGTAAAGACATCATTATTAAGTAGAGACATCATTATTAAGTAAACACATCATTATTAAGTAAAGACATGATTATTAAGTAAACACATCATTATTAAGTAAAGACATCATTATTAAGTAAAGACATCATTATTAAGTAAAGACATCATTATTAAGTGAAGATCTCAATTTATTTTTCTAATATATTTAATCAATCGATAAATTTGGAAATAAATCAAAAATTGATTGTGTATCATAATTTCATTTCAGTAAATACAAACCCGTGTCCATATTTCAGTTTTTCATTTAATTCCTGAAATTTCAATTCTTTATTGCAAATGAATATTAATTCATTAAAAAATAAATTATGGAGTTAAATCAAATATTTACTTCGAGTATACATGAAATTTAGATTTTTTTATAAGTTGTAATGTGTTCATATATAAATTGTATTACATCCTTACCTCAGGCGATTAAGTGATAATATTATTATCTGGATGCTATCCAAAGCAACTAAGATGGTCTGGGTAGTGTAGACCACATATGAGTCTAACCTCACTGTCATTTCTCTGTCCAAACCATTGGTCCCAGCACTAACGGGTCTTTGTGGTCCACTTGAGACCATCTTCAGCGAGTGAGAGTAATTTGATCTTACATGAAGAGTCTCAGCAACTTGCAGTTATTAGGCCTCTTCTAGTAACTAGAAGACATTAGAACTCTTCTAGTAACTAGAAGACATTAAGCCTGTTCTAGTAACTAGAAGACATTAGGGCTCTTCTAGCAACTAGAAGACATTAGGGTTCTTCTAGTAACTAGAAGACATTAGGGCTCTTTTAGCAACTAGAAGACATTAGGCCTCTTCTAGTAACTAGAACACATTAGGCCTCTTCTAGCAACTAGAAGACATTAGGCCTCTTCTAGTAACTAGAAGACATTAGGCCTCTTCTAGTAACTAGAACACATTAGGCCTGTTCTAGTAACTAGAAGACATTAGGCCTCTTCTAGTAACTAGAAGACATTAGGCCTCTTCTAGTATCAAGAAGACACCATGACTCTCGTTTTGTCTCTCCGCAGAAATAGCGGGCGGAAGAGACGTTCAGACTTTATCGCTCAACTCACTTTAGCGCTAATTGGTTTGTACTTTTTCTCTCAAGTTAAAGTCATTTGTTCGGGTGAATGTTGTGCAAGACCTTAATTCGATACTCTTTCTTTGCAGGAGTTGGCACGGGAGAACCTTTTAAGATGTACAGTTTAGCAAAAGAGTCACTCTGATGAATTGTCTCACAGTTAACTAATTTAAGTGTTTAATAAAATAATTATGTATGTAGATATTTCAAATTTGGTCTGAGTGCATGAACTCGAATTTGTAAAATTCAAAAACTGTATGAAAATAAAAAAATGTGTTTCATAGAACCAAAGAAAGTAAAAGTAATAACACGGAAATTGAACCTTTGTTATTTAAAAATATTTGGTTGATTTTCCGATAGTAATTAATTACTTATAATTAGATTTTGGTTAAGTCGAAGTACTTAATTTAATAAACAAACTGATGTTAAGGATAACACTTTTATATTATCACGTAAACAAACAACAAACATTATTTGTATCTCTATCATCAAAAGTACAGCAATTAGTGTCCACCTTCTTAGAGTCCCGTCTACACTCACAGTTGCAGGTTTACTTTGCAATAATTACTGGGGATATTAGTTATTCCATCAAATAGAGGTTAAATCTTTCACGATTAAAACAGTGAACTTTTAAACTGGTAAACCAGCAATCGGGTAAACCAGCAATATGGTAAACCAGCAATATGGTAAACTAGCAATCTGGTAAACCAGCAATCTGGTAAACCAGCAATATGGTAAACCAGCAATATGGTAAACTAGCAATCTGGTAAACCAGCAATCTGGTAAACCAGCAATATGGTAAACCAGCAATATGGTAAACTAGCAATCTGGTAAACCAGCAATCAGGTAAACTAGAAATCTGATAAACTAGAAATCTGTTAAACCAGCAATCTGGTAAACCAGCAATCAGGTAAACTAGAAATCTGGTAAACTAGCAATCTGATAAACCAGCAATCAGGTAAACTAGAAATCTGGTAAACTAGAAATCTGGTAAACTAGGAATCTGGTAAACCAGCAATCAGGTAAACTAGAAATCTGGTAAACTAGAAATCTGGTAAACTAGCAATCTGGTAAACCAGCAATCAGGTAAATTAGAAATCTGGTAAACTAGCAATCTGGTAAACTAGAAATCTGTTAAACCAGCAATCAGATAAACTAGAATTCTGGTAAACTAGCAATCTGGTAAACCAGCAATCAGGTAAACTAGAAATCTGGTAGACTAGAAATCTGGTAAACTAGCAATCTGGTAAACCAGCAATCAGGTAAACTAGAAATCTGGTAAACTAGCAATCTGGTAAACTAGAAATCTGTTAAACCAGCAATCTGGTAAACAAGCAATCAGGTAAACTAGCAATCTGGTAAACTAGAAATCTGTTAAACCGGCAATCTGGTAAACCAGCAATCAGGTAAACTAGAAATCTGGTAAACTAGCAATCTGGTAAACTAGAAATCTGGTAAACTAACAATCTGGTAAACTAGCAATCAGGTAAAAGGACATTCTGGTAAACCAGCAATCTGGTAAACTAGCAATCTGGTAAACAGCAATCTGGTAAACTAGCAATCTGGAAAAAGGACAATCTGGTAAACTAGCAATCTGGTAAACTAGCAATCTGGTAAACCAGCAATCTGGTAAACTAGCAATCTGGAAAAAGGACAATCTGGTAAACTAGCAATCTGGTAAACTAGCAATCTAGTAAACAGCAATCAGGTAAACTAGAAATCTGGTTAAAGGACAATCTGGTAAACTAGCAATCTGGTAAACTAGCAATCTGGTAAACAGCAATCTGGTAAACTAGCAATCTGGTAAACTAGCAATCTGGTAAACTAGCAATCTAGTAAACAGCAATCTGGTAAACTAGAAATCTGGTTAAAGGACAATCTGGTAAACTAACAATCTGGTAAACTAGCAATCTGGTAAACAGCAATCTGGTAAACCAGCAATCTGGTAAGCTAGCAATCTGGAAAAAGGACAATCTGGTAAACTAGCAATCTGGTAAACTAGCAATCTGGTAAACAGCAATCTGGTAAACCAGCAATCTGGTAAACTAGCAATCTGGTAAACTAGCAATCTGGTAAACCGGCAATCCGGTAAACCAGCAATCTGGTAATCTAGCAATCTGGTAGAAGGACAATCTGGTAAACCAGCAATCAGGTAAATTAGAAATCTGGTAAACTAGCAATCTGGTAAACTAGCAATCTAGTAAACAGCAATCTGGTAAACTAGCAATCTGGTAAACTAGCAATCTGGTAAACAGCAATCTGGTAAACTAGCAATCTGGTAAACTAGCAATCTGGTAAACTAGCAATCTAGTAAACAGCAATCTGGTAAACTAGAAATCTGGTTAAAGGACAATCTGGTAAACTAGCAATCTGGTAAACTAGCAATCTGGTAAACAGCAATCTGGTAAACCAGCAATCTGGTAAGCTAGCAATCTGGAAAAAGGACAATCTGGTAAACTAGCAATCTGGTAAACTAGCAATCTGGTAAACAGCAATCTGGTAAACCAGCAATCTGGTAAACTAGCAATCTGGTAAACTAGCAATCTGGTAAACCGGCAATCCGGTAAACCAGCAATCTGGTAATCTAGCAATCTGGTAGAAGGACAATCTGGTAAACCAGCAATCAGGTAAATTAGAAATCTGGTAAACTAGCAATCTGGTAAACTAGCAATCTGGTAAACAGCAATCTGGTAAACTAGCAATCTGGTAAACTAGCAATCTGGTAAACTAGCAATCTAGTAAACAGCAATCTGGTAAACTAGAAATCTGGTTAAAGGACAATCTGGTAAACTAGCAATCTGGTAAACTAGCAATCTGGTAAACAGCAATCTGGTAAACCAGCAATCTGGTAAGCTAGCAATCTGGAAAAAGGACAATCTGGTAAACTAGCAATCTGGTAAACTAGCAATCTGGTAAACAGCAATCTGGTAAACCAGCAATCTGGTAAACTAGCAATCTGGTAAACTAGCAATCTGGTAAACCGGCAATCCGGTAAACCAGCAATCTGGTAATCTAGCAATCTGGTAGAAGGACAATCTGGTAAACCAGCAATCAGGTAAATTAGAAATCTGTTAAACCAGCAATCAGGTAAACTAGAATTCTGGTAAACTAGCAATCTGGTAAACCAGCAATCAGGTAAACTAGAAATCTGGTAGACTAGAAATCTGGTAAACTAGCAATCTGGTAAACCAGCAATCAGGTAAACTAGAAATCTGGTAAACTAGCAATCTGGTAAACTAGAAATCTGTTAAACCAGCAATCTGGTAAACCAGCAATCTGGTAAACCAGCAATCTGGTAAACTAGCAATCTGGTAAACTAGAAATCTGTTAAACCGGCAATCTGGTAAACCAGCAATCAGGTAAACTAGAAATCTGGTAAACTATCAATCTGGTAAACTAGAAATCTGGTAAACTAACAATCTGGTAAACTAGCAATCTGGTAAAAGGACATTCTGGTAAACCAGCAATCTGGTAAACCAGCAATCTGGTAAACTAGAAATCTGGTAAACTAGCAATCTGGTAAACAGCAATCTGGTAAACCAGCAATCTGGTAAACTAGCAATCTGGAAAAAGGACAATCTGGTAAACTAGCAATCTGGTAAACTAGCAATCTGGTAAACCAGCAATCTGGTAAACTAGCAATCAGGAAAAAGGACAATCTGGTAAACTAGCAATCTGGTAAACTAGCAATCTAGTAAACAGCAATCTGGTAAACTAGAAATCTGGTTAAAGGACAATCTGGTAAACTAGCAATCTGGTAAACTAGCAATCTGGTAAACAGCAATCTGGTAAACTAGCAATCTGGTAAACTAGCAATCTGGTAAACTAGCAATCTAGTAAACAGCAATCTGGTAAACTAGAAATCTGGTTAAAGGACAATCTGGTAAACTAGCAATCTGGTAAACTAGCAATCTGGTAAACAGCAATCTGGTAAACCAGCAATCTGGTAAACTAGCAATCTGGAAAAAGGACAATCTGGTAAACTAGCAATCTGGTAAACAGCAATCTGGTAAACCAGCAATCTGGTAAACTAGCAATCTGGTAAACTAGCAATCTGGTAAACCGGCAATCCGGTAAACCAGCAATCTGGTAATTTAGCAATCTGGTAGAAGGACAATCTGGTAAACCAGCAATCTGGTAAACTAGCAATCTGGTAAACTAGCAATCTGGTAAACTAGCAATCTGGTAAACTAGCAAACTGGTAAACTAGCAATCTGGTAAACTAGCAATCTTGTAAACTAACAATCTGGTAAACTAGCAATCTGGTAAACTAGCAAACTGGTAAACTAGCAATCTTGTAAACTAACAATTTGGTAAACTAGCAATCTGGTAAACTAACAATCTGGTAAACTAACAATCTGGTAAACTAGCAATCTGGTAAACTAGCAATCTGGTAAACTAACAATCTGGTAAACTAGCAATCTGGTAAACTAGCAATCTGGTAAACTAGCAATCTGGTAAACTAGCAATCTTGTAAACTAACAATCTGGTAAACTAGCAATCTGGTAAACTAGCAATCTGGTAAACTAGCAATCTGGTAAACTAGCAATCTTGTAAACTAACAATCTGGTAAACTGGCAATCTGGTAAAATAGCAAACTGGTAAACCAGCAATCTGGTAAACTAGCAATCTGGAAAAAGGACAATCTGGTAAACTAGCAATCTGGTAAACTAGCAATCTGGTAAACCAGCAATCTGGTAAACTAGCAATCTGGAAAAAGGACAATCTGGTAAACTAGCAATCTGGTAAACTAGCAATCTAGTAAACAGCAATCTGGTGAACTAGAAATCTGGTTAAAGGACAATCTGGTAAACTAGCAATCTGGTAAACTAGCAATCTGGTAAACAGCAATCTGGTAAGCTAGCAATCTGGAAAAAGGACAATCTGGTAAACTAGCAATCGGGTAAACTAGCAATCTGGTAAACAGCAATCTGGTAAACCAGCAATCTGGTAAACTAGCAATCTGGTAAACTAGCAATCTGGTAAACCGGCAATCCGGTAAACCAGCAATCTGGTAATCTAGCAATCTGGTAGAAGGACAATCTGGTAAACCAGCAATCAGGTAAATTAGAAATCTGGTAAACTAGCAATCTGGTAAACTAGAAATCTGTAAAACCAGCAATCAGGTAAACTAGAATTCTGGTAAACTAGCAATCTGGTAAACCAGCAATCAGGTAAACTAGAAATCTGGTAGACTAGAAATCTGGTAAACTAGCAATCTGGTAAACTAGCAATCTGGTAAACTAGCAATCTGGTAAACTAACAATCTGGTAAACTAGCAATCTGGTAAACTAGCAATCTGGTAAACTAGCAATCTGGTAAACTAGCAATCTTGTAAACTAACAATCTGGTAAACTAGCAATCTGGTAAACTAGCAATCTGGTAAACTAGCAATCTGGTAAACTAGCAATCTTGTAAACTAACAATCTGGTAAACTGGCAATCTGGTAAAATAGCAAACTGGTAAACCAGCAATCTGGTAAACTAGCAATCTGGAAAAAGGACAATCTGGTAAACTAGCAATCTGGTAAACTAGCAATCTGGTAAACCAGCAATCTGGTAAACTAGCAATCTGGAAAAAGGACAATCTGGTAAACTAGCAATCTGGTAAACTAGCAATCTAGTAAACAGCAATCTGGTGAACTAGAAATCTGGTTAAAGGACAATCTGGTAAACTAGCAATCTGGTAAACTAGCAATCTGGTAAACAGCAATCTGGTAAGCTAGCAATCTGGAAAAAGGACAATCTGGTAAACTAGCAATCGGGTAAACTAGCAATCTGGTAAACAGCAATCTGGTAAACCAGCAATCTGGTAAACTAGCAATCTGGTAAACTAGCAATCTGGTAAACCGGCAATCCGGTAAACCAGCAATCTGGTAATCTAGCAATCTGGTAGAAGGACAATCTGGTAAACCAGCAATCAGGTAAATTAGAAATCTGGTAAACTAGCAATCTGGTAAAATAGAAATCTGTAAAACCAGCAATCAGGTAAACTAGAATTCTGGTAAACTAGCAATCTGGTAAACCAGCAATCAGGTAAACTAGAAATCTGGTAGACTAGAAATCTGGTAAACTAGCAATCTGGTAAACTAGCAATCTGGTAAACTAGCAATCTGGTAAACTATTAATCTGGTAAACTAGCAATCTGGTAAACTAGCAATCTGGTAAACTAACAATTTGGTAAAATAGCAATCTGGTAAACTAGCAAACTGGTAAACTAGCAATCTTGTAAACTAACAATCTGGTAAACTAGCAATCTGGTAAACTAGCAATCTGGTAAACTAACAATCTGGTAAACTAACAATCTGGTAAACTAGCAATCTGGTAAACTAGCAATCTTGTAAACTAACAATCTGGTAAACTAGCAATCTGGTAAACTAACAATCTGGTAAACTAGCAATCTGGTAAACTAGCAATCTGGTAAACTAGAAATCTGGTTAAAGGACAATCTGGTAAACTAGCAATCTTGTAAACTAACAATCTGGTAAACTAGCAATCTGGTAAAATAGCTAACTGGTAAACCAGCAATCTGGTAAACTAGCAATCTGGAAAAAGGACAATCTGGTAAACTAGCAATCTGGTAAACTAGCAATCTGGTAAACCAGCAATCTGGTAAACTAGCAATCTGGAAAAAGGACAATCTGGTAAACTAGCAATCTGGTAAACTAGCAATCTAGTAAACAGCAATCTGGTTAACTAGAAATCTGGTTAAAGGACAATCTGGTAAACTAGCAATCTGGTAAACTAGCAATCTGGTAAACAGCAATCTGGTAAACCAGCAATCTGGTAAACTAGCAATCTGGAAAAAGGACAATCTGGTAAACTAGCAATCTGGTAAACTAGCAATCTGGTAAACGGCAATCTGGTAAACCGGCAATCCGGTAAACCAGCAATCTGGTAATCTAGCAATCTGGTAGAAGGACAATCTGGTAAACCAGCAATCTGGTAAACCAGCAATCTGGTAAACTAGCAATCTGGTAAACTAGCAATCTGGTAAACTAGCAATCTGGTAAACTAGCAATCTGGGAAACTAGCAAACTGGTAAACTAGCAATCTGGTAAACTAGCAATCTTTCAAACTAACAATCTGGTAAACTAGCAATCTGGTAAACTAGCAATCTGGTAAACTAGCAATCTGGTAAACTAGCAATCTGGGAAACTAGCAATCTTGTAAACTAACAATCTGGTAAAATAGCAATCTGGTAAAATAGCAATCTGGTAAAATAGCAAACTGGTTAACTAGCAATCTTGTAAACTAACAATCTGGTAAACTAGCAATCTGGTAAACTAGCAATCTGGTAAACTAGCAATCTTGTAAACTAACAATCTGGTAAATTAGCAATCTAGTAAACCAGCAATCTGGTAAACTAGCAATCTGGTAAACTAGCAATCTGGTAAACTAGCAATCTGGTAAACTAGCAATCTGGTAAACTAGCAAACTGGTAAACTTCCAATCTGGTAAACTAGCAATCTTGTAAACTAACAATCTGGTAAACTAGCAATCTGGTAAACTAGCAATCTGGTAAACTAGCAATCTGGTAAACTAGCAATCTGGTAAACTAGCAATCTGGTAAACTAACAATTTGGTAAAATAGCAATCTGGTAAACTAGCAAACTGGTAAACTAGCAATCTTGTAAACTAACAATCTGGTAAACTAGCAATCTGGTAAACTAGCAATCTGGTAAACTAACAATCTGGTAAACTGACAATCTGGTAAACTAGCAATCTGGTAAACTAGCAATCTGGTAATCTAACAATCTGGTAAACTAGCAATCTGGTAAACTAACAATCTGGTAAACTAGCAATCTGGGAAACTAGCAATCTTGTAAACTAACAATCTGGTAAACTAGCAATCTGGTAAACTAGCAATCTGGTAAACTAGCAATCTGGTAAACTAGCAATCTGGTAAACTATTAATCTGGTAAACTAGCAATCTGGTAAACTAGCAATCTGGTAAACTAACAATTTGGTAAAATAGCAATCTGGTAAACTAGCAAACTGGTAAACTAGCAATCTTGTAAACTAACAATCTGGTAAACTAGCAATCTGGTAAACTAGCAATCTGGTAAACTAACAATCTGGTAAACTAACAATCTGGTAAACTAGCAATCTGGTAAACTAGCAATCTTGTAAACTAACAATCTGGTAAACTAGCAATCTGGTAAACTAACAATCTGGTAAACTAGCAATCTGGTAAACTAGCAATCTGGTAAACTAGAAATCTGGTTAAAGGACAATCTGGTAAACTAGCAATCTTGTAAACTAACAATCTGGTAAACTAGCAATCTGGTAAAATAGCTAACTGGTAAACCAGCAATCTGGTAAACTAGCAATCTGGAAAAAGGACAATCTGGTAAACTAGCAATCTGGTAAACTAGCAATCTGGTAAACCAGCAATCTGGTAAACTAGCAATCTGGAAAAAGGACAATCTGGTAAACTAGCAATCTGGTAAACTAGCAATCTAGTAAACAGCAATCTGGTTAACTAGAAATCTGGTTAAAGGACAATCTGGTAAACTAGCAATCTGGTAAACTAGCAATCTGGTAAACAGCAATCTGGTAAACCAGCAATCTGGTAAACTAGCAATCTGGAAAAAGGACAATCTGGTAAACTAGCAATCTGGTAAACTAGCAATCTGGTAAACGGCAATCTGGTAAACCGGCAATCCGGTAAACCAGCAATCTGGTAATCTAGCAATCTGGTAGAAGGACAATCTGGTAAACCAGCAATCTGGTAAACCAGCAATCTGGTAAACTAGCAATCTGGTAAACTAGCAATCTGGTAAACTAGCAATCTGGTAAACTAGCAATCTGGGAAACTAGCAAACTGGTAAACTAGCAATCTGGTAAACTAGCAATCTTTCAAACTAACAATCTGGTAAACTAGCAATCTGGTAAACTAGCAATCTGGTAAACTAGCAATCTGGTAAACTAGCAATCTGGGAAACTAGCAATCTTGTAAACTAACAATCTGGTAAAATAGCAATCTGGTAAAATAGCAATCTGGTAAAATAGCAAACTGGTTAACTAGCAATCTTGTAAACTAACAATCTGGTAAACTAGCAATCTGGTAAACTAGCAATCTGGTAAACTAGCAATCTTGTAAACTAACAATCTGGTAAATTAGCAATCTAGTAAACCAGCAATCTGGTAAACTAGCAATCTGGTAAACTAGCAATCTGGTAAACTAGCAATCTGGTAAACTAGCAATCTGGTAAACTAGCAAACTGGTAAACTTCCAATCTGGTAAACTAGCAATCTTGTAAACTAACAATCTGGTAAACTAGCAATCTGGTAAACTAGCAATCTGGTAAACTAGCAATCTGGTAAACTAGCAATCTGGTAAACTAGCAATCTGGTAAACTAACAATTTGGTAAAATAGCAATCTGGTAAACTAGCAAACTGGTAAACTAGCAATCTTGTAAACTAACAATCTGGTAAACTAGCAATCTGGTAAACTAGCAATCTGGTAAACTAACAATCTGGTAAACTGACAATCTGGTAAACTAGCAATCTGGTAAACTAGCAATCTGGTAATCTAACAATCTGGTAAACTAGCAATCTGGTAAACTAACAATCTGGTAAACTAGCAATCTGGGAAACTAGCAATCTTGTAAACTAACAATCTGGTAAACTAGCAATCTGGTAAACTAGCAATCTGGTAAACTAGCAATCTGGTAAACTAGCAATCTGGGAAACTAGCAATCTTGTAAA
Organism: Caprella mutica; assembly: GCA_947561585.1. NCBI lineage: Eukaryota > Metazoa > Arthropoda > Malacostraca > Amphipoda > Caprellidae > Caprella > Caprella mutica. The sequence continues at coordinate 21,272 of CANNZV010002469.1, forward strand.
CTAACAATCTGGTAAAATAGCAATCTGGTAAAATAGCAATCTGGTAAAATAGCAAACTGGTTAACTAGCAATCTTGTAAACTAACAATCTGGTAAACTAGCAATCTGGTAAACTAGCAATCTGGTAAACTAGCAATCTTGTAAACTAACAATCTGGTAAATTAGCAATCTAGTAAACCAGCAATCTGGTAAACTAGCAATCTGGTAAACTAGCAATCTGGTAAACTAGCAATCTGGTAAACTAGCAATCTGGTAAACTAGCAAACTGGTAAACTTCCAATCTGGTAAACTAGCAATCTTGTAAACTAACAATCTGGTAAACTAGCAATCTGGTAAACTAGCAATCTGGTAAACTAGCAATCTGGTAAACTAGCAATCTGGTAAACTAGCAATCTGGTAAACTAACAATTTGGTAAAATAGCAATCTGGTAAACTAGCAAACTGGTAAACTAGCAATCTTGTAAACTAACAATCTGGTAAACTAGCAATCTGGTAAACTAGCAATCTGGTAAACTAACAATCTGGTAAACTGACAATCTGGTAAACTAGCAATCTGGTAAACTAGCAATCTGGTAATCTAACAATCTGGTAAACTAGCAATCTGGTAAACTAACAATCTGGTAAACTAACAATCTGGTAAACTAGCAATCTGGTAAACTAGCAATCTGGTAAACTAGCAATCTGGTAAACTAGCAATCTTGTAAACTAACAATCTGGTAAACTAGCAATCTGGTAAAATAGCAAACTGGTAAACCAGCAATCTGGTAAACTAGCAATCTGGAAAAAGGACAATCTGGTAAACTATCAATCTGGTAAACTAGCAATCTGGTAAACCAGCAATCTGGTAAACTAGCAATCTGGAAAAAGGACAATCTGGTAAACTAGCAATCTGGTAAACTAGCAATCTAGTAAACAGCAATCTGGTAAACTAGAAATCTGGTTAAAGGACAATCTGGTAAACTAGCAATCTGGTAAACTAGCAATCTGGTAAACAGCAATCTGGTAAACTAGCAATCTGGAAAAGGACAATCTGGTAAACTAGCAATCTGGTAAACTAGCAATCTGGTAAACAGCAATCTTGTAAACCGGCAATCCGGTAAACCAGCAATCTGGTAATCTAGCAATCTGGTAGAAGGACAATCTGGTAAACCAGCAATCTGGTGAACCAGCAATCTGGTAAACCAGCAATCTGGTAAACCAGCAATCTGGTAAACTAGCAATCTGGTAAACTAGCAATCTGGTAAACTAGCAATCTGGTAAACTAGCAAACTGGTAAACTAGCAATCTGGTAAACTAGCAATCTTGTAAACTAACAATCTGGTAAACTAGCAATCTGGTAAACTAGCAATCTGGTAAACTAGCAATCTGGTAAACTAGCAATCTGGTAAACTAGCAATCTGGTAAACTAACAATTTGGTAAAATAGCAATCTGGTAAACTAGCAAACTGGTAAACTAGCAATCTTGTAAACTAACAATCTGGTAAACTAGCAATCTGGTAAACTAGCAATCTGGTAAACTAACAATCTGGTAAACTAGCAATCTGGTAAACTAGCAATCTGGTGAACTAGCAATCTGGTAAACTAGCAATATTGTAAACTAACAATCTGGTAAACTAGCAATCTGGTAAACTAGCAATCTTGTAAACTAACAATCTGGTAAACTAGCAATCTGGTAAACTAGCAATCTGGTAAACTAGCAATCTGGTAAACTAGCAATCTGGTAAACTAGCAATCTGGTAAACTAGCAATCTTGTAAACTAACAATCTGGTAAACTAGCAATCTGGTAAACTAGCAAACTGGTAAACTAGCAATCTTGTAAACTAACAATCTGGTAAACTAGCAATCTGGTAAACTAGCAATCTGGTAAACTAACAATCTGGTAAACTAGCAATCTGGTAAACTAGCAATCTGATAAACTAGCAATCTTGTAAACTAACAATCTGGTAAACTAGCAATCTGGTAAACTAGCAATCTGGTAAACTAGCTCTATGGTAAACTAACAATCTGGTAAACCAGCAATCTGGTAAACTAGCTCTATGGTAAACTATTAGTATGATAAATTGGTGTATTATCCGAATCTCATTATTTATTTTGTATAATACAGATTTTTCATATAAATTATTTTAGAGCTGATCTACGATTACGATTTTTTTAAAGTATTATCCATCCATGATGTTTGCCTTTATGTCTGTATTAGTGGTGGAGTTATTCCTGTATACTTGGGGAGACCTATAAGGACCGCCCATTACGTATAACAATTTTTTGAAATTAACTCATAGCAGCCGTTAAAACTCGTGCTATGTGACGTGTCTTGTAGAAAATAATACTGACAATCTCTTTTTCTAATACCAACGGGAAGAAATAATAATTTAGCTTCTTTAAATAACGTTCTGAATTAACAGTGACTGTAATTCCTGGTAGATCTTCAAAAAATAGGGTCCGATAACTTCATGAACCGTTACTGTGCACCACACTGTGACCCGTTGAAAATAAAGAAGTAAGGGCAATGATATTTTCAGGGGGGTTGCAACTTGTCCAGACTCTTTTAGTTTATCAACAGTAAGTACCATCCAAATTATCAAGAGATTATTTAAACTCAATGTTTTTTTTTTTTATTTCAACTTTTCTTGAACCGCACCTCCTGTCCTGATGATAAAAAGAAATCTTCCAATTCGAAAGCTTGAAAACAAAGCACCTTCAATTTGAGTTTAAATATCTTCTGGATAATATGGATATTCCATTGAGTATGAATATTTTCAATCACTACTATCCAAAAGTATCCATGAAGAAGTGTCATCTGACATGATAAGTTCTTCCATGAAATGAGGGTTCATTGATAATTATTATTAATGAGAGGATCCCCGCTCACCGTTGTGAAGTCGGGTGAGCACTTAGGCAGCAGGTGGGCCCACATGTACTGAATCCCCATTGAACCGGTCTAGCGAGTAGTCATTGAAACCCTCCAGCCTCCCATTTCTTTCAAGAAAGGTAGAAAGATGTGAGAAGCTGAGAGTCCTGGTAATTCTGTGGAGGTCCGTTAGAAATTCATCCAGAGTAGAGTCTCTAGTCCTGTGATAAGAAGGGCACTCTTCAACAATGTGGGTCCTTGACTCTGGGCCAAGACCGCATCGTCGGCAAGTGTCATTAGTCCATTTTCCATTAATCCTGTTATGGGATCTAATGTTTCCGTGTCCTGTTAAAATTCCGTGCCCTACCAAGAGAGCTCTTTGGTCTGTCTACAAGAAGATATGCTGGCCCATCTTCTTCTGGAGCTATACGCAATCCACCGGTAAACTGAAAGTTTACATGCACTATATGGCACTAGTAGAAAGGGTTCTGGTCCTTCACAAGAGGTCTTAGCTGCTTCCTTCGCTAGGAAATCAGCGGTTTCATTACCAATGGTACCAATGTGAGACTTTACCCACTCAAGAGTGACGTCAACCAGCTGTCCCAGAGAGTTCAAGGCGTTTACACATCGTTTTACCGTATGGCTCCTGGTCCTCAAACTAACCACGGCTTTGATTGCCGCTTGGCTATCTGAGGCTATCTGAGGGTTGGTTCACTTCATTTGTGGTCAGGAATTTAAATCTCGGAAATTTCGGTCCGGAAAATTCGGTTTCGGAACTTTTTGTCTCGGAATGATTATGGCATCTCAACATAAATGGCCGTTATGTAGTTTGTTGTATCCGCTAGTTTGTTGTACTGCACACTTCATACTTGTTAAATGAACTGACATGAGGGAGGAGGCGTTCAAATTTTCCACCTAAATCTCATGTTGAATAAATGTCAAAACATGTCAAAATTACTAATGTTACGTATCATTTTACAACGATTAATGATGTTATCCGCTTTTAATAAATACACTAAACATTTTCATATGCATAATTTCAACTTGTAAAAAAATCACAATAAAAAAGACCGAATTTACCGAGACCGAATTTTCTGAGGGGTCTAGGATGATTTTCCGAATACGAATTGGCCGAAACCAAATTTGCCGAAAACTATTTCGCCGAAACGGATTCTCCGAATAGGTTTTTGCCGAATCCCAAATGGCCGAAAACGGATTTGTAGAAGGACAAATTTTCCGAAAGATGAATTTGTCTAATATCAAATTTAATGTATTTAAAAATAACATTCTGTTGGACTTTGTGTTTGTAGTTCTCATCATTATATCTTTTACATACAAAAAACACATTCCTTATATGAGTTTGACATTACTATTGCTATATAAATTTGTATTCCGCTAATTTGGTAACATTTTGCTAAATTCATATATTTAACTGTATATATTAAATATCAATATGTATATGGCATTACTAATAAAATGTTGATAGAAATGATTGTTTTTACCTGAAAAAAATTTATTCATGCAAGTGACACTATCGTTGAAGCTAGAAGTATATTTGGAAGATATAAAAATAACTAATACTCTATTCATTACTAACAATTTTATATTTTAAACGCAATAAATGGAATAAATATTGTTAATGTCAGCCACAAAACACTTTCTGAATGGTATACTATTAACAACTGAATAAGAAATAAGCAGTAAACATGGAATATTCACAAAAATGAATAAACACGCTAGTAACACACAATATAAAAATGAGCCAAACGCTCAAATGAAAGAAATTTAACATGCTCTCATATTTGACTGACTGATTAAAACTTGAACGTCTTTAAATTAAGAAAAGACAATGAATAATTTAGTGGTACAAAGATTAACAGTTACAATGATTAACGAAGAGATAAAATAATTAAAGGATCATTTAGTATAACTGAGGGTTATGATTTCATTGTTTCGCTTCTTTTCTGTAACTTTTGTGTAATTTTAAATTCTGTTTTAAATAAGTTTTTCAATAAATTTGCCTTTCGGTATATTTGTCGTTCGGCGAATCTTTACTTCGGCGAATCCGTTTTCGACCAAATTATGTTTCGGCAAATTCGTATTCGGAGAATCCGGTTCGTCGAATTAGGATTCGGTGAATTAGTTTTCGGAGAATTTGGTTTCGGTTGATTCGTTTTTGGCCAATCCGCCGGATACCTTTGGACATGATATTGAATGCCCGTTGAACCTCAGTAACACTTTCGGTGAGAAGAAACTACTGTAATGCGAAAATAAGTTGTAGTGTCGGATATAGAGCTATGATGAAATACGGTTTGAATTTACTGTTCTGAAATGTACAATTCTTTTCTTTCGATTGGTGTATATAATATTATCATCTGTTGAAGTCATAATTGACTGTATAGCTGTTTTAAAACTGCCAATTGTTAATGCTCACCCTGTACAGTAAAAATATACTTTCCGGCTTTAACTCACTAGACTGATTAAGCACCTGCATATCCAATGCAATTAATGATAAGCCTATGCACTCCCATGAGCTGGTTTGGCCTGGTTCCCATGCATTGGTCATGTGTGCCGTTAATTATGCAGAGGCCTGGCACACTCTGTGCCGTAAATTGACACCAGAGTGACGGTTCATGGCACCAAATGCAAGCAGAGGCCTCTTGTTAGTTAATTAGAATGATTGCATGGGCAATGGGGAGGGAATTAGGACATTATTTGCAGCCTTTCGGTGGCAAGAGACAGATTGCGAACTTTCCCATTCTATGAAAACTTTACAGTATCATTGGTAAGAAAGGAAGTTATTTATGTGAGCAACTTGATTAACATTCAATAGGTCAAACAAACCCAAAATTGCAGTCTTAAATTTTCTTGTATAAAACTATTTTAAATAAGGACATTTTAATGAGAGTTTCAAATCCTGACTTTTAGAGAAAAGTCTTGAAATAGTGCATAATTGTAAAGATGGTCATGCATCTTCTCGCAAATAGAATTCATGTAATAATTTTTTCACATTACTTTCAGAGACATGTAAATAACTGAAGCTCACATATTGAAGACAATAATTTTTGCACAAAGTATTACTCTCTAGTTAATTTAGTTATCAATATTTTTCTCTCCTAACTACTAATACTCTGTTGATAACAAGAATAAATAGTGGTCATTTTGCCAGCCAATCCAATTTCTTATTGTAATTATATTTTGCCTGCGATGTGGTTAACAAGTCAATTGACATCATTTGGCAGTTGTTAGGCCTGTGTCCCCAGGTGTGCTTTAATTGGCAGGTAAGCTTGCTCATCATCATTGCTTCAAGCGTCAGGGGAGATATTTCACTTGATTACGTGAAAGTGGTTAAACATAGAAAATACAGGGGTTGGACAAAAGAACGGAAACACTTTGCAGCTCTTTTGTACAATCCGTATTTGTGAAGCTCCCTAAGATTAGTTTTTGTGGACACTGTGTTCTGTAGGTGTTTATTGAGCTTGCAGTGATTTCAGTAGCCAAGGTGTTGCAATTCGCTCTAACAATTTGATTTAAAGTCTGATGGTCTCTCTTCGATTTTCAGCCAGACCTGTGCAATGCTGATGACGTTTTTCCTTCTGTTTCAAAGGAAGTCAGTTATGAGTAGAGCCTGGATTTCGTGCTCTAACAAAATAACAGCATAGAATGCTATGAAAGCATAGATGATCTATGTGCTATAGGCATTAATCTATTTTGCATATAAAGCATATAAAATTCTATTCAAGGATATTTTTGTCTATGCTACAGCATACAAAACTCTATTTAAGATAAATTAAAGTTTATGCTACAGTTGCTCCATTTTCTATTTACCGTTTTTTGTTATTGAAATATTTTAGCAAGTCATTTAGTTTCAACTCTTAATAATGCCTAAAGTTAAGGCTCCTTCACACATCACCGTGATCCGTCCGAGACGTCACCGGTCAGTTATTTTTTATCACTGAGGAGAGCCGGTACTGTGTGAATGTGTCTGTTGAAATTAAAGTAACAATATATTATTCACTGACACTGAATCACTGATAGGAGAGTGACTGAGACGGACTGGTGACTGCTCAGACGGATCCCTGACATGTGTGAAGAAGATTTAAGCGGTCTGATAACGTCTGGATACGGAATTTAGTTGATGAATTTTGGTGTTATGCAATGAAAACGGTGTTTTGAAATGCAAGCCATGCAATGTGAAGTTAAGTAGCAATAAGAAATCACATGTTGTATCAAACTTTAAATCAGCTGAACATAGGTGTAAGAGTGTAAATTTTGTAGATTTGAATGAATATGATGCCAACATGGTATCAACCGTATTGTAGCAAATAATCCTGGTTTGCAACACATAGAATAAATACGAAGCATTGTCTCTGTAGCGGAAGAGGTGCAAATTGAAAAGAATATAACACAGAATGCCATGTATTTCAAGTACACCCCGTTGACATCAGTTGAAGTAGAAAGGAGCTTTTCAAAACTTAAAATGTTACTGAGCGATCACCGAATGTCTCTAAAAACAGAAAATTTCAAAAAAACAATTAATAGTATCATCTATCTCCCAATTGTTAAATTATTTATATTCTAATTATAGCTACTATTATTTTTATCTAGCTAGATGAATAAATAATTAAATTTCATTATTTACTATATATCGTTATATAGAGACTTATTTTTCTTGTTCTGATATTTTGTTAGATATTAATGAAACTTTAGCTATCTCTTAGTAGAACTGAGAATCTGAGAAATTATCGTTTATGGTTATTTGTTGCTATATTATTTAATTGTCATATATTAATAACTATGTTATGCACAAAATGTGATTTGATTTCCAATTCCATTTTGAATAATTTCAAAAAATGTACTTCGATAATTTTCCATTTGAAAACGGGAAACATTATTCAACCTCAAAATTGAAGTAAAGTATACGTTATTAAGTCTACCATTTGACTCATATGGCAAGTTTTTGAATAAAGAAAACGTTATTTGAGGTATAACTATTCAATTTATAACGGCATATTTTGCATAGTTTTTAGGGCTATTCTGCCTAGATTGAAAGGGCATAGAAATCCGGGCTCTACTTATGAGACAGTAAGCCATGCATTCGTACAGTTTCTGTTACACTAGCTGACTAGCACCTGTCATACGAGCATCAACAGTTTAGACTTCTTTATATAAGGTTGTAACTTGTAACCAATTTCTTACATATCTTAAAAAATTTGTTTTAAATAATTAAATAAATAAACAATAAACATTTTAAATTAATAAATATACATTAAACATTCTAAATGTGCCAACAAAAGATAAGTCAAGCCTTTACTGTCTATAATAAATTTAAATGTTATGATAATTATGATAATCACCCTATATACTAATACATTGTCTTTGTCTGTTGGTTGGTTGGTTGGTTGGCTGGTTGCAAGAAAAATGTCACGCTTTCACATTTAGGAATAAATACATAAAAAAATATTATTTTGACACAATGTTTTTGACTCAAATTTTTTTGACTCAAATATTTTTGACAAATGTTCTTAAAAAAAATTATATAATTTTTTTCACATTTTTTAGCTACATATTTTTGTCTACATAATTTTTTTAACAAATTTTTCCAGCATAGATATTTTTCACATTAAATTTTTTCACATTAATTTTTTAATTTTTTTAAATAAATTCTTTGGATACACATATTTTTAATTTTTATGAATTTTTTCTTTCACTATCGATAACCCATTAATTCTAATGGGAAGTACACTAGTATTATGATAAGTAATTATTTTATTTTCCATTAATTGCATTATACAAAGTTAAAAATGGAAAGTGGAAATATTTTATTGAAATGTCTTATTGACCCACTTTCCGAGAATTGTGATCCAACTTAAAGGGAGGGTGCGGGTAAAATCAAACATTTCTTAATATGTGTTTTATTGGAATCAGCATATTTAATTATGTATGATTACATACTCTGTTCATCTAAATAATACTTATTAAAGAAAAGAAAATTTAATTTATTTTGAAAAAGCGCCACCTAGTGACAAATAGCATAAGCTTTGCTCGACTCATTGACGCCATCTTGCTGTGATTTCACAAACGTTGAGCAAAAAACTTTTGTATATCTGCGAGTGATATTATTAATTATAACTCTAAAAATACCTTATTTGTTAGTATATTGTATATAAATCACAAATTTATTTATTATAGCTTATTTGGGAAGATAATCAGACATTCTATAAACGTTCATGAAGATTGTTCTGGAACGTTCTGGAAATGATGTAAACAGCGCCATCTATGAGATGATCGCATAAGCTTATGTTAACTAATAAAACCCTATTTTCTCTGAAAATACAGTGATTTGAGATGAAACATTTCATATCCGTAACTAATCATTGTTTATTTATGGTATTATGAAAAAATATTTGATATGAAAATTAGACGCACCCCCCCTTTAAGTGTCTGAGCACTAAGAAATAATTACAGTTAATATTGAAGATTATATCTGAAAATCTTTTTTAAACAATGAAAATTTTCAATAAAATAGGATAGAAGTAACACAATTTGTCAACCAAATTAAGAATGTAATTACACAATTTTATTTCTTCCATTTAAATATTTTATCTAATTTCAGCGAAGTATTTTATTCTTGGGCTGGTTCCTTGCTGTAATGCTACTCCTTGATATTATTCCCATACGAAGATTACGAGTTTTGAAAAGTTGAATATACAGTAGCGGGCAAAATATAAGGGTAGGCAAGAACAAGTTATCTAAATCTTTAATTTCACAAAAAGTACAAAATGCATATTATTGAAATTTTGCACATATTTTCATATAGAACTCATATGTGTTCGTATGAAATTTCAAAGCATTTGGACAAATATTCTATCAATAGTTCGATATTTCGCCTCAAACAATAAATTTAGCTCTTGTCAAAAGTTAAGGGTAGCCATCATAAACTTTGAAATATTCCCGGATAATGGCAAATAGCCCAATACTTTGTGAATAATTCTTTGCTATATCACTTCAATACATCTTCTACAACAAAATTCTACTAATTTACACAAAAAGGAGGAGTTATCTATCTTCCATTCATCCTCCAGAAGGGTTCATAATTTTTCCACATTTCTTGTGTTTCTTCTCTGAGTACAGTCTTCAATTATTTTCCAAACAATTTCAAATTGATTGAGGTCAGGGCTTTGTGAATTTTCTAATAGGGTCCTAACTTTTTCAACTGAGTATTATGGTACGTTGTCCTACATAAAATTCGGTGGTTGAAAGTCAACTGCTTGTTGATAGGGGAGATTATGTTGACGAAAGAGCTGTTTTATACTTTTACAAAAACTCTTCCGTGCAGAAAAACAATGGGACCAGGTCCAGCAGAAGAAATGATCCCCAAACCATCACACTACCACCCCCAAACATAACTGTTTTCTTGACGCAGTTCAGAATTAACCTTTCCGCTACTTTACGTTTGATTCGTACTTTCCCATTAGAACCGAAGATATTTAGTTATATTTCATTCATCACTAGAATATACTTTCGACCACTGATCAATGGACCAAATGACATGCTCATGACAAAACACAAGTAACACTTCCCGGTTCTTTTTAGAGATTAAAAGCTTCGATGCAGGGACGAATAATTACAATCCAACATGTTAAATAAATAATATCAGGTAAATTAGACTGTTACCTGTTGTTAATAGCAGGTAAATTAGACTGTTACCTGTTGTTAATAGCAGGTAAATTAGACTGTTACCTGTTGTTAATAGCAGGTAAATTAGACTGTTACCTGTTGTTAATAACAAGTAAATTAGACTTTTACCTGTTGTTAATAGCAGGCAAATTAGACTGTTTCCTGTTGTTCATAACAGGTAAATTAGACTGTTACCTGTTGTTAATAACAGATAAATTAGACTGTTACCTGTTGTTAATAGCAAGCAAATTAGACTGTTACCTGTTGTTAATAACAGGTAAATTAGACTGTTACCTGTTGTTAATAACAGATAAATTATACTGTTACCTGTTGTTAATAACAGGTAAATTAGACTGTTACCTGTTGTTAATAGAAAGTAAATTAGACTGTTACCTGTGGTTAATAACAGGTAATTTGTTAGTTAAATATTAGAAGTTCTCACCGTAGACTGGCTGACATTTTTTTCTTTTGCCTAAATCACCTTTTGTACCATCGAAAAATTAGTCTGCTATCTAAAGTATTGATAAATGAAACACATTAACTAATGATTATAATTTTGAAATGTTAATGAATTTCCATCAAAATGAATGTCAAATATGTCAATTGCTACAAATAATTGCATGAGTCACTGTGCAATAATGAAAGCAATTAATAATAATCTTAATTTTATGCTACATCCATTCTTCCAACTCGTGCGAAAGTGACGCTATTTTCTAAGATCTAAGAACTGTATTTTCACCTTTACTAAATTGAGCCTCTCATTATTTATACACTATTTTCCAATGTACAATATAAATGGATGAGACTTAAGTTTTAGTAATTTTTTTTCATAGTTAAATGAATATAGTTTTGTAAATTATAATAACATAATTCTATTACTATTCCGTTAATATTTAAAATTTACACTAGCACTGACTCATCTGAAATCAGATAAACAATATAGGAATAAAATTCAGCAATATATGCATTATATTATCTAAAGACACACCCATTCTTTACCGCTAAAGTGGTAGTAGTTCATCTCCCGTCACTTTACTTGGTCTAACTCTGCTATAATAACTTGAAGTGGCTTTAGCAGTCAACAACGTACGAGTCTGCGGAATATTTTAAATTTGCAGATATGGAAAGCAACTCCCAGAAGACCGGAGGTAAATTGTGCAACCTTTTCTGGATATGTTAAGGCTGGGATTCGCCAAAAAATGATATGTGGGAAGGAGAGACAGAGAGAGAATGAGTCACTGTGCAGTGATTCAAACTGTGAGAGTCTTGTGAATGAGTCACTGTGCAGTGATTCAAACTTTGAGAGTGAATGAGTCACTGTGCAGTGATTCAAACTGTGAGAGTGAATGAGTCACTGTGCAGTGATTCAAACTGTGAGAGTCTTGTGAATGAGTCACTGTGCAGTGATTCAAACTGTGAGAGTGAATGAGTCACTGTGCAGTGATTCAAACTGTGAGTGTGAATGAGTCACTGTGCAGTGATTCAAACTGTGAGAGTCTTGTGAATGAGTCACTGTGCAGTGATTCAAACTGTGAGAGTGAATGAGTCACTGTGCAGTGATTCAAACTGTGAGAGTGAATGAGTCACTGTGCAGTGATTCAAACTGTGAGAGTGAATGAGTCACTGTGCAGTGATTCAAACTGTGAGTGTGAATGAGTCACTGTGCAGTGATTCAAACTGTGAGTGTGAATGAGTCACTGTGCAGTGATTCAAACTGTGAGAGTGAATGAGTCACTGTGCAGTGATTCAAACTGTGAGAGTCTTGTAAATGAGTTACTGTGCAGTGATTCAAACTGTGAGAGTGAGTGAGTCACTGTGCAGTGATTCAAACTGTGAGAGTGAATGAGTCACTGTGCAGTGATTCAAACTCTGAGAGTCTTGTAAATGAGTCACTGTGCAGTGATTCAAACTGTGAGAGTGAATGAGTCACTGTGCAGTGATTCAAACTGTGAGAGTGAATGAGTCACTGTGCAGTGATTCAAACTGTGAGAGTGAATGAGTCACTGTGCAGTGATTCAAACTGTGAGAGTGAATGAGTCACTGTGCAGTGATTCAAACTGTGAGAGTCTTGTAAATGAGTCACTGTGCAGTGATTCAAACTGTGAGAGTGAATGAGTCACTGTGCAGTGATTCAAACTGTGAGAGTCTTGTGAATGAGTCACTGTGCAGTGATTCAAACTGTGAGAGTGAATGAGTCACTGTGCAGTGATTCAAACTGTGAGAGTGAATGAGTCACTGTGCAGTGATTCAAACTGTGAGAGTGAATGAGTCACTGTGCAGTGATTCAAACTGTGAGAGTGAATGAGTCACTGTGCAGTGATTCAAACTGTGAGAGTGAATGAGTCACTGTGCAGTGATTCAAACTGTGAGAGTCTTGTAAATGAGTCACTGTGCAGTGATTCAAACTGTGAGAGTGAATGAGTCACTGTGCAGTGATTCAAACTGTGAGAGTCTTGTGAATGAGTCACTGTGCAGTTATTAAACTGTGAGAGTGAATGAGTCACTGTGCAGTGATTCAAACTGTGAGAGTGAATGAGTCACTGTGCAGTGATTCAAACTGTGAGAGTGAATGAGTCACTGTGCAGTGATTCAAACTGTGAGAGTGAATGAGTCACTGTGCAGTGATTCAAACTGTGAGAGTGAATGAGTCACTGTGCAGTGATTCAAACTGTGAGAGTGAATGAGTCACTGTGCAGTGATTCAAACTGTGAGAGTGAATGAGTCACTGTGCAGTGATTCAAACTGTGAGAGTGAATGAGTCACTGTGCAGTGATTCAAACTGTGAGAGTCTTGTAAATGAGTCACTGTGCAGTGATTCAAACTGTGAGAGTCTTGTAAATGAGTCACTGTGCAGTGATTCAAACTGTGAGAGTCTTGTAAATGAGTCACTGTGCAGTGATTCAAACTGTGAGAGTCTTGTGAATGAGTCACTGTGCAGTGATTCAAACTGTGAGAGTGAATGAGTCACTGTGCAGTGATTCAAACTGTGAGAGTGAATGAGTCACTGTGCAGTGATTCAAACTGTGAGAGTGAATGAGTCACTGTGCAGTGATTCAAACTGTGAGTGTGAATGAGTCACTGTGCAGTGATTCAAACTGTGAGTGTGAATGAGTCACTGTGCAGTGATTCAAACTGTGAGAGTGAATGAGTCACTGTGCAGTGATTCAAACTGTGAGAGTCTTGTAAATGAGTTACTGTGCAGTGATTCAAACTGTGAGAGTGAGTGAGTCACTGTGCAGTGATTCAAACTGTGAGAGTGAATGAGTCACTGTGCAGTGATTCAAACTCTGAGAGTCTTGTAAATGAGTCACTGTGCAGTGATTCAAACTGTGAGAGTGAATGAGTCACTGTGCAGTGATTCAAACTGTGAGAGTGAATGAGTCACTGTGCAGTGATTCAAACTGTGAGAGTGAATGAGTCACTGTGCAGTGATTCAAACTGTGAGAGTGAATGAGTCACTGTGCAGTGATTCAAACTGTGAGAGTCTTGTAAATGAGTCACTGTGCAGTGATTCAAACTGTGAGAGTGAATGAGTCACTGTGCAGTGATTCAAACTGTGAGAGTCTTGTGAATGAGTCACTGTGCAGTGATTCAAACTGTGAGAGTGAATGAGTCACTGTGCAGTGATTCAAACTGTGAGAGTGAATGAGTCACTGTGCAGTGATTCAAACTGTGAGAGTGAATGAGTCACTGTGCAGTGATTCAAACTGTGAGAGTGAATGAGTCACTGTGCAGTGATTCAAACTGTGAGAGTGAATGAGTCACTGTGCAGTGATTCAAACTGTGAGAGTCTTGTAAATGAGTCACTGTGCAGTGATTCAAACTGTGAGAGTGAATGAGTCACTGTGCAGTGATTCAAACTGTGAGAGTCTTGTGAATGAGTCACTGTGCAGTTATTAAACTGTGAGAGTGAATGAGTCACTGTGCAGTGATTCAAACTGTGAGAGTGAATGAGTCACTGTGCAGTGATTCAAACTGTGAGAGTGAATGAGTCACTGTGCAGTGATTCAAACTGTGAGAGTGAATGAGTCACTGTGCAGTGATTCAAACTGTGAGAGTGAATGAGTCACTGTGCAGTGATTCAAACTGTGAGAGTGAATGAGTCACTGTGCAGTGATTCAAACTGTGAGAGTGAATGAGTCACTGTGCAGTGATTCAAACTGTGAGAGTGAATGAGTCACTGTGCAGTGATTCAAACTGTGAGAGTCTTGTAAATGAGTCACTGTGCAGTGATTCAAACTGTGAGAGTGAATGAGTCACTGTGCAGTGATTCAAACTGTGAGAGTCTTGTAAATGTGTCACTGTGCGTAAATAGTTTAAATTACTAATTTGTGCATTAGTTCGCCAAGGATCCATATTACCTTATTTGTAATTACATGAGAAAATTGGACACATTATATTATCATCTCAACTGGTCTTAACCTTGGAACGACCACCAGGTCTTAGAAGCCCGGCCCAGTTTTAAATATTGATGCATAATTTGAAAACTAATTGACTTAAATTAGAAGCTTTGTGACTTTCATTTCACGTATTTTATTAATCAGTAGAAATAATGCAACAGAAATTGTTTTATTTTGTTTTACAACATTTTGATAAAGTGAGCCTCACAGCCCGGGTGAAGTACAATCGCTGCTGCGTCACCTTTTTCATCACACTAGTAACATCACTTATTGGAATATTAGCTATTTTTGCTGTAAATTACAACGTATTTCACCAGAGGTCTAAATTTATAAATTGAAATTAAAAAGTAAATAAAATGTTATAAAACTAAATAAAAACTAAATATATAACATTAATATCATTAAATTGCTTAAATAGGACTTAAACTATGAAAATCTCAGATTTCCAGCAACTCAAGTCAATATTCAATAGTTAACAAGCTTTTCAGACACTCTGATCGTTCCAGTGTTAAATGCAATCAATGAAGACGATGGAATTTCCAATGGAAGCATGCTGAGAAATTAGGATAGAGTATCACTTGAAAACTTATTATTCTCAATTTTACTAAATATGATTGTGATATACATTCATAAACTATACCTTTTCCAATTGAAGTTCTTCCAAATGAAATAACATTTCATCAAAGTGAAATAACAATTCCTCCAAATGAAATAGCGTTTCCTCCAAATGAAATAGCGTTTCCTCCAAATGAAATAGCGTTTCCTCCAAATGAACTATCATTTCAGCAGAATAAAAATCGAATCAATATGCAGTCAATTAAATTTATTACGTGAAATTTATTTACATGAAATTTCTTTACATGAAATTTCTTTACATGAAATTTATTCACATAAAATTTATTCATATGAAATTTCTTTATATGAAATTTATTTATTTGAAATTTATTTACATGAAATTTATCTACATGAAATTTATTTACAGAAATTTATTTACATGACATTTATATTCATGAAATTTATTTACATGAAATTTATTTATATGAAATTTATTTACATGAAATTTATTTACATGAAATTTATTTACATGAAATTTATCTACATGAAATTTATTTACAGAAATTTATTTACATGACATTTATATTCATGAAATTTATTTATATGAAATTTATTTACATGAAATTTATTTACATGAAATTTATCTACATGAAATTTATTTACAGAAATTTATTTACATGACATTTATATTCATGAAATTTATTTACATGAAATTTATTTACATGAAATATATTTACATGACATTTATTTATATATAAAATTTATTAACATGAAATTTATATAAATGACATTTATTTACATGAAATTTATTCACATGAAATTTATTTTTCATTCTTTATATATATTTAATTTTACATATTTTTCAAGTTTACTTATATACTAACCCATTAATTTTAGCGGGGTATCAATAATAAAAGAAAAAATATGTAAAATAATAATAAATAAAATATATGAAAAATGTATCAAAAATAATTACTAAAAAAATTAATGAAAAATTATGTAACAATTCTAAGTGAATTTTCTTCATGTAAACAAATTTTATATAAATTTTTTTATGTAAATAAATTTCCTGTAAATAGATTTCATGTAAATAGATTTCATGTAAATAAATTTCATGTAAATAAATTTCATGTAAATAAATTTCATGTAAATAAATTTCATGTAAATAAATTTCATGTAAATAAATTTTATGTAAATAAATTTCATGTAAATAAATTTTATGTAAATAAATTTTATATAAATAAATTTCATGTAAATAAATTTCATGTAAATAAATTTCAATTAAATAAATTTATATGTGAATAAATTTATATGTGAATAAATTTCATGTAAATAAATTTCATGTAAAGAAATATCATGTAAATAAATTTCATGTAAATAAATTTCACGTAATAAATTTAATTGAATGCATATTGATTCGATTTTTATTCTGCTGAAATGATATTTCATTTGGAGGAATTGATAGTTCACTTTGATGAAATGATATTTCACTTTAATGAAATTATATTTTAATTTGATGAAATTATATTTTAATTTGATGAAATTATATTTTAATTTGATGAAATTATATTTTAATTTGATGAAATTATATTTTAATTTGATGAAATTATATTTTAATTTGATGAAATTATATTTTAATTTGATGAAATTATATTTTAATTTGATGAAATGAAATTGCACATTGATGAAATGTTATTTCATTTGGAGGAACTTCAATTGGAAAAGGCATAGAGGAAAAGATACACAGATATTGGCAGTTTACAAAATAATAGCAATCTGTTGACTATTTACAAAAAGACACAAAGTGGTCAATTCGAGTTCCAATTTCATTTTTTTAGTCAGTCCATCATATCTGCTTCAGTGGACTCAAAAATAACAAAGACAAACCATCAAAAAAAGAAGCCAATTGTTTTGGAATATTGAATTGGAGAAGAGTTTGTCGTGTTCTGATAGGATTTAGAGGAGTAATAACCAGCAATTGGATGGAATAATAGGGGTCATAGCAAGCTAAATCCTGCTCATACTTTCGGTAAACACAAATAATAGATAAATATCTTTATACAAAAATATTCTGATATGTCAAATAATGATCCATTGTGGAATATAAAATGATGTAAATCTTTAAGAAAAATGAATTCTCAATCAAACTGTTTTTTATCGGTACATAATTTTCTTAAGTAATTCAGCTCATTGATTTTTGAAGAAAAAAATATTTCAATAGAAAATTTCACCTATTATTCCACGACTAAATTTAGAATAATCTCGTATATTAATATATTTTATGCAACTTATCATAATTATCTATATCATATCTGTGTACTATCACAGTCAATAGTACTTAGTAACACAGGCAATAGTACTTAGTAATTGGTATGTAAATTCAGAGTCAAAGATCAAGAATATTCTCAAATCATTTTTGTTTCCGTCAAATCGATTCCTGATTGAGTCTTAATAGACCTATAGCCTGTCAAAGGAATAGCCAATAGTCTCTCAGAGCATTCCAATAGTCTTAATAGACCTATAGCCTGTCAAAGGAATAGCCAATAGTCTCTCAGAGCATTCCAATAGTCTTAATAGACCTATAGCCTGTCAAAGGAATAGCCAATAGTCTCTCAGAGCATTCCAATACTCACAGTTTCAATGTATATTTTATAATAGGTATATTGAAATAAAGTCACTTGCTATTGCAGGTGGCTGTAAATTTCGGTCTCGGAATGATTGGAAATTATTTTGAAACTCTTAACATAAATGGTCGTTATGTAGTTTGTTGTATCCGCTAGTTTGTTGAACTGCACACTTCATGATTGTTTTTTTATGACCTGGGAGGGGGGTTTGGGGGGAGGACTCCCCCCGATACATCTAATTGATAAGTTTTTATTCATACCTCAGACCGATATTTCTGATAATAAATTTTCCTCTCAAATCTCATGCTAATTAAATGTCCAAACATGTTAAAATTACAAATGTTACGTATCATTTTACAACGGTGGATGATATTGTCAGCTTTAAATATAATCATAATTTCAACTTTTTCTATTATTTTTCTTTAATAAAAATCATTATAAACGAGACTAGGTTCCGAGACCGATATTTCCTAGAACTGCTATTGCAAAATGATATTTATTTGATTGTTGTAATAAGGTCATCATTTATCCCAAGCAACCATGACACATTGTGCCAACATGGGCACTAGATGGCTAGATGGGCAAGAGATGGCCGACTGAAAAGTAGCCATAGGGATAATGTGGTTTTCCATTCTCATGGAATGTTGTTACATTGGGAGAAGGTTGGTTCATTGTGGCGAAACCATCCCATTGAAGTGTCATATTGACCCAACCTGACTTATATATAGCGTATCAATATTATATGGATGAAACTTGATTAACATATTGGCAACATCTTGGGCAAAGATGGTTTGTTGCTGTTACCATAGTAACCCTTTTTGCAAAAAAAATACGATTTGTCAACCTAGTGCCCACGGTCCCACATAGGCCCCATTAACTTGTGTTGCTTGTATTTTAATACAACTGCCCAAGTGGTTAATAATGATTTATTCCCATGCGGTATTGTAAATATAAAATACTTTACTTCTGGATTATTAATGGTTGACATTATTATGAAGATGCAACTTTTATTTGAATTATTGTGTAGAAACGGTAAAATATTCAATTTAGAGATCATTATTGACAATTTACCTAAAATCATCTCTTAAGTTGTTGAAAACTATATAATTTGATAATAAATTTAAAAAAATCATATTTTTACCACCATTACAACACATTTCAAATTGATTGATGGCATCGATATTTCTATGTAAGGTTATACAATAGATGATATTAGAATATAGGTCAAAACAATATAATATATAAATCATTTTTGATGTTGTAATTGAGGTTTGCTTGAACAATTAATAATAATTTATTTTTTGGTAAACTTTCTCATTTTTTCATTTAATTTTAGTTGTTGTTTTACGAAAAATAATTTTTTTATCGAATTGAAAATTAGAATTTTTGAAAGTCCTATACCAGACTTCTCTATCTTTCTAATAATATTTTCATTACTGACTAGTTTTTAAATCAGGTAACTACTCTCCAAGTTACCCGACACTTCATAATTTCCGTGCTTTAGGAATTGCTTGCAGTTTCACCCCAAAAGTGAATCACTGCAAAAAGTACCATAGAATCGCCACCTGCTTTGTAGGGGACTGATATGCTTAGGCTGATGTACTAGTAGTGAGAAAATAGGGTGACACACTACATAGCTATCTTATTACACTGTAAAATGTATTGCTTTCGAGGCTGATGGTACACTTAATTTATCTGCTTTTGAAGTTTTTTTTTCTACTTTCAGATGTAGCTGATCAAGCAAAATATTAAATCAGTGCTTGTAAGTGAATTTGATACCACACAGCTGGGATAGGGAAATAATTAACTGGTTACGTATGGTGTTGTAAGGCTTATTTATTAGGCATCTTTTATTCTCTATGAAAATGAATTCTTTATATACATATATTGTGAAAATAAGATCGGTTGTTCTAATTCTCTGGAAATAATTAATATAAGTAGAATAAAAATCATCCATAGCTAGGTATCGAAATAGTGACCATTTCACAGTGGTCAATTTTAGGCAGTGATTACAATGACAATAATTTATAATTTGCCTCACAGTGACACAGTGAGCCACACAATGCACTGGTCTCAGAGGAGTGACTGCATATTAATTATCAGTGCGAAATATGATGCACTGGAGCAGGTGCTTTATAACCCCCTCTCTCCTGACTTGACATATAATGCTAGTATAGAAAATGAACACTAAGGTGCAGCAGGTATGGATGGGTTAAAATATGACATTCGCATCTAATTATTTTATTTTAATGAGCCTAATATACACCTGTGAATAAATAGGAAAATAATTCATGGAGAGGCGCTATAAAATGACGGGGAAATGGTACATAGTGATAGGTAATGATACAAAGTGATAGGTAATGATATAGAGTGATAGGTAATGATACATAGTGATAGATAATGATACAAAGTGATAGGTAATGATACAAAGTGATAGGTAATGATATATAGTGATAGGTAATGATATAGAGTAATAAGTAATGATATAGAGTGATAGGTAATGATACAGAGTAATAGGTAATGATATATAGTAATATATAATGATGCAGAGTAATAAGTAATGATACAGAGTGATAGGTAATGATATATAGTGATAGGTAATGATATAGAGTGATAGGTAATGATACAGAGTAATAAGTAATGATACAGAGTGATAGGTAATGATATATAGTGATAGGTAATGATATATAGTGATAGGTAATGATATAGAGTAATAAGTAATGATATAGAGTGATAGGTAATGATATATAGTGATAGGTAATGATATATAGTGATAGGTAATGATATAGAGTGATAGGTAATGATACATAGTGATAGGTAATGATACCAAGTGATAGGTAATGATACAAAGTGATAGGTAATAATATAGAGTGATAGGTAATGATACATAGTGATAGGTAATGATATAGAGTGATAGGTAATGATATGTAGAATGATCGGTAATGATACATAGTGATAGGTAATGATACAGAGTGATAAGTAATGATACAGAGTGATAGGTAATGATATAGAGTGATAGGTAGTGATATAGAGTGATAGGTAATGATATAGAGTGATAGGTAGTGATATAGAGTGATAGGTAATGATATAGAGTGATAGGTAATGATATATAGTGATAGGTAATGATACAGAGTGATAGGTAATGATATAGAGTGATAGGTAATGATATAGAGTGATAGGTAATGATACAGAGTGATACGTAATGATACAGAGTGATAGGTAATGATACATAGTGATAGGTAATGATACCAAGTGATAGGTAATGATACAAAGTGATAGGTAATAATATAGAGTGATAGGTAATGATACATAGTGATAGGTAATGATATAGAGTGATAGGTAATGATATGTAGAATGATAGGTAATGATATAGAGTGATAGGTAATGATATAGAGTGATAGGTAATGATACATAGTGATAGGTAACGATACCAAGTGATAGGTAATGATACAAAGTGATAGGTAATAATATAGAGTGATAGGTAATGATACATAGTGATAGGTAATGATATAGAGTGATAGGTAATGATATGTAGAATGATCGGTAATGATACATAGTGATAGGTAATGATTCAGAGTGATAAGTAATGATATAGAGTGATAGGTAATGATATAGAGTGATAGGTAGTGATATAGAGTGATAGGTAATGATATAGAGTGATAGGTAGTGATATAGAGTGATATGTAATGATATAGAGTGATAGGTAATGATATATAGTGATAGGTAATGATACAGAGTGATAGGTAATGATATAGAGTGATAGGTAATGATATATAGTGATAGGTAATGATACAGAGTGATAGGTAATGATACAGAGTGATAGGTAATGATATGTAGAGTGATAGGTAATGATACATAGTGATTGGTAATGATACAGAGTGATAGGTAATGATACAGAGTGATAGGTAATGATATAGAGTGATAGGTAATGATATATAGTGATAGGTAATGATATAGAGTGATAGGTAATGATATATAGTGATAGGTAATGATACAGAGTGATAGGTAATGATATAGAGTGATAGGTAATGATATAGAGTGATAGGTAATAATATAGAGTGATAGGTAATGATACAAAGTGATAGGTAATGATACATAGTGATAGGTAATGATACAGAGTGATAAGTAATGATACAGAGTGATAGGTAATGATATATAGTGATAGGTAATGATACAGAGTGATAAGTAATGATACAGAGTGATAGGTAATGATATATAGTGATAGGTAATGATACATAGTGATAGGTGATGATACATAGTGATAGGTAATGATATAGAGTGATAGGTAATGATATATAGTGATAGGTAATGATACAGAGTGATAGGTAATGATATAGAGTGATAGGTAATGATATAGAGTGATAGGTAATAATATAGAGTGATAGGTAATGATACAAAGTGATAGGTAATGATACATAGTGATAGGTAATGATACAGAGTGATAAGTAATGATACAGAGTGATAGGTAATGATATATAGTGATAGGTAATGATACATAGTGATAGGTGATGATACATAGTGATTGGTTATGATATATAGTGATAGGTAATGATACATAGTGATAGGTAATGATACAGAGTGATAGGTAATGATATAAAGTGATAGGTAATGATACATAGTGATTGGTAATGATATATAGTGATAACTCTTTAAATAATGATAACTCCCTACTGTTAGATAATGATATTTCTTTACTGTTATATCATTGTATGACTAATATTTGACTAATATTTGACTAATATTTCAATAGTACTCTCCCCCCCCCCCCCCCCACCAGCCAAAGAATATGCACAGTCTAACTGTTTCCGTCACCCGTCTGTCTGTCTGCCGTCCACTTGCAGTCACTCGCAGACGGTAGAATTGACAGGCTGAGAAAACAAGAACAAAAAGGAGAATCGGTTTGAAAATGAAAACTCAAATTTTATCTGAAACAACTTGAATACTTTATTTAAGATTTTTTGTCACGTGCAGTAAAAGAGTTGTTTGTGAGTGAACCACATGTGATTTAACTCTACGTCAATAATCATAAAATGATACTACATTTAAATAAATTCTCTTTCATGCACAATTAAGACTAAATACAACCAACATTTACTCAACAACCAACAATAAGAGACGAATTATCCTCTTGTTATTTAACATATGGATTATGAATCATGGTTATTCTTTATAATTGAAAGTATAATTACAATTAACCTAAATATACTGCCTATACAATATACATATCATACTATAGCTAGACATATTGCCTATGACATAATATGGAGTATACTTGCAATTGAAAAGTATTCATTGTTGTCACTGTGTACTTAGAACAATGAAAAAAAAAAACCAATTGATTTATGAACTAACGACAGTTTAGCTTTCAATATTTAAATGATAAACAAATAAACTACATCAGAAAGGGTGGAGAAGTTTAATCATAAAATGTATTCTGCACTGATATCAGATTTAATATACGTACCAAATTGTAAATGTTTTACATTGCTTGAGATGAGGCACAGCACACAGTTAAACTGTAAAACCTCTTCGTAACACCTGGAATAATGTAGATCAATTCATCAATGTGTTTAGACTAAGTTGTACTGAAGTTTCGACATCGAATGATCTTGCCAAGAGTTTGTCACAAGTTTCGAACAAAGTTTTTGTCGCATCGAACAAATTGTTCTGAAGTAGATAGTTTGATGTGGAGTTAGACATCCAATTGTCACTCCTCACAAACAAATGGTTCCTACCTTAATCAAAATAAGTAATTAGCACAGATGAATAAATGATTATAATGACGGTAGAAAACAAATATATCCTCTTCCTAAACTATTATAATTAGGATATAATTAGGATAGTGACATTGTATTAAAGAGATATATCGACTTCAAATTCTAAAGTCAGTTATATTAGTATTCTTATCGTCCTGTATAGTGGAGTCAATAATTATGAAAGCAGAAGAAATGAACCCCGCAGGAAATTTAGAAATTGGTAGATAATTTAAATTTTTTGGCGATTACGATAAGCATTGACTGTATTTAATCATAAAATATCATATCTCTATACATTAAAATCGGGATTTTTTGTCGGGAATGTACGACGAAAGACTAAATGTGTTCTATGTAGGTTTAAGATCACACCACTCGTTTTTACCGGCAAAGATAATTGATCTCTTTATCATCGATATATTACACGATCGGAGATAATAATTTTGCCATTATGCCATAGTAATTATTATTTTTTATTCCATACATCTGACCTGTTGTCATCCCACAGAATTGCAATTTCTTTGCACTGTTCTAGCTTCAATGTAGCAAGCTGATTAGAAGCAATTATTATATAGCGTACCAAATGAAATAAAATATTACTGACAACGATACCAAAGAGTTACTGACATTCATCACATATTGTCTTACTACATGAAATCCAATTAAATATTGAATTTTGTTTTAGTCATTTTCTAGCACAGTGTTTATAACTAAAAATGCCTACTGTTTCTCTTGCATATAAATAGCATGTAATATTAGGATGGTACCGATACCTCTCTCACGACAAAAGGATAGTCCCCAGGCGCAGAAGTGGAATCTACCCTAAAACACTCTCCTCTCTTTCCAGCTTTCAGCTAAAAAAGGAATATTCAGCAGCTGAATGATTAAGCAGGGGTCAGTCTCTAGGGTGAGAGATGCTTTATTCCACGAAAAACATTGATGTTGTAATTTGCCTATTGATACGCTGGTGTATCTCCTGGATAATAATAATAGATGACTCTAGAGATGGTCACCAGAAGATATTCCATCAGTGAACGGTCTCTTGATAAGCGATATGATTTGTGAAGAGATATTGTCAATTATCAATTTTTGTTAGAATTATTCAACTACTGATCAGAAATTTAAGGATATTAAAGGATAATAATTATTTAAAGAAGTTGCCGATGTTTATTCAGTTATTTGAAATGTATAATTTGTATATTAGATATAACTTACTCATCAATATGTATATACATTTACCACCACAAATTCTCACAATCAATATATATTCGGGATATACCTTAATTACCAAAGATATGCCAGCAAGTAATGGATGAAAATTGTAGACTAGTTTGGTCTACAATTAATTAAAACACAATTAATTAGCGACAGTGTAAACAGTTGCGAGTTTATTCTAAAGGAATTAGAAATGAATAGTTACAATCATTGATCACTATTAACCAGAATCAATATCTAGCAATAGTTCAATTGTTAAAAGACAAACCTTGAAATTTAATATTTATAAAGTAAAGCTCTTTCAGAGTCTACCAAATTATATGGATAGACACAAAGTTAATTTATTAGAGTTTAGGATAACTCTTAGCAAGATATAAATAGAGCTAAAAGGCTCACGAAATCAGGGTCGTACACTGAAAATGCGAGTCAACCTGACTCATCGCTTGAGTCAAGCCTGTTAAAACTCCATTATTGAATTTTTTTTTCTTGATTGACTCTACCTGAGTCAATCTGACTATGAATTAGGAATCAATATGACTCTTGTTTTGGAGTAAAGTATTAGGATGTGTCAAATTGACTCACATTTTTGAGCCGGTTTTGGGACAAACTAAAAACTAAAATTTTGAGTCAATTTGACTCGTACTTTTTTTCATTGTACTACAGTACTTTAAGAAAAAGTTCGAGCTTAAAAGGATAGAAATTAAAAGCTTCCTATATTCAAGAGTAGCAGCTTTACCGCCTAACTACTTTAATAATAGAATTTAAATCTATTAGAGTTATCAACACTACTACTCAAACGATCGAGAGTTGGTTAGTTACAAACTTATTTGAACAGAGTGGAATACAGCGCTATCTGGTGGTGAGGATTGCGGATACATCCTACATAGGTTTATATCATATTTGCATAATATATTAAATATATGAGAAATAAATTATTGTTATAATAAGAAAATGAAAAATACACTATATAATATTATACAAGGTACTGAGATTTTAATATTTTCTAATTGTTTTTGAAAAGCAGTAGAGATGACAATTTTCAAATTTTTATAATTCTCTACTTATTTTATATAAGAGAAATGGAACGATCATTTACTTGTTACACTAAAAAACAACCAAAGAACAATCATCTACTCCCCTCCTAAACCAAAGAACAATCATCTACTCCTCTCCTAAACCAAAGAACAATCATCTACTCCTCTCCAAACCAAAGAACAATCATCTACTCCTCTCCAAACCAAAGAACAATCATCTACTACTCTCCTAAACCAAAGAATAATCATCTACTCCTCTCCTAAACCAAAGAACAATCATCTACTCCTCTCCAAACCAAAGAACAATCATCTACTACTCTCCTAAACCAAAGAACAATCATCTACTCCTCTCCAAACCAAAGAACAATCATCTACTACTCTCCTAAACCAAAGAATAATCATCTACTCCTCTCCTAAACCAAAGAACAATCATCTACTCCTCTCCTAAACCAAAGAACAATCATCTACTCCTCTCCTAAACCAAAGAATAATCATCTACTCCTCTCCTAAACCAAAGAACAATCATCTACTCCTCTCCAAACCAAAGAACAATCATCTGCTCCTCTCCTAAACCAAAGAACAATCATCTACTCCTCTCCTAAACCAAAGAATAATCATCTACTCCTCTCCTAAACCAAAGAACAATCATCTACTCCTCTCCTAAACCAAAGAATAATCATCTACTCCTCTCCAAACCAAAGAACAATCATCTACTCCTCTCCAAACCAAAAACAATCATCTACTCCTCTCCTAAACCAAAGAATAATCATCTACTCCTCTCCAAACCAAAGAACAATCATCTACTCCTCTCCAAACCAAAAACAATCATCTACTCCTCTCCTAAACCAAAGAATAATCATCTACTCCTCTCCAAACCAAAGAACAATCATCTACTCCTCTCTAAACCAAAGAACAATCATCCACTCCTCTCCAAACCAAAGAACAATCATCTACTCCTCTCCAAACCAAAGAACAATCATCTACTCCTCTCCAAACCAAAGAACAATCATCTACTCCTCTCCAAACCAAAGAACAATCATCTACTCCTCTCCAACAATCGTAAAGTGGCCACACTAAGAGTATTTCTCCACTCACTCACTACCTACTCTCTTCTCAAAGTACTAAGTTCTTTCCCATGTATTTTATCAGTCTATTGCCTTCAATAATGAGAGAATGTGAGGCCAGAGACTGAGTTCTGATGAAAATATTACCAAAGTCTGTCAGTTCTTGAAAATATTATGAGGTGAAATAAAGAAAAGGCTTTATGAATTCAGAGGAACTTAATACACTGCTTTTGCTGAAAAGACTCTCATCTTCAAAAGAATATCATCTGAGCATATTTACATTTGGCCAAAATGTTATGAATACTTTAGGGATAAATTTAAAAGGAAATTGTCTATAACTGCGGAATAGATGATAATTAGACTTCTTGATGTAGAATAATAGCAATCTGAATTTGATGTTATGGTATACCTACAATTCAAAATAGTCATTTTTAATTTTTAAATAATCATAATTATACTTTTTATCTATTTTAAAAGATGACAAATTTAACAAACAGATAATAAATTTTCATTCAAATGTAATTTATTATCCGTATTCTCTCTCCGCATATAAATTTAATTTAGAAAGAATATGTTTTTATGAAAGACATATTGTCTATTAACAATTTGTCTATCGAATTATTTTATTGTAGAATCTCCATATAGGAAAAATAATTCTTACAATACTTTTCTGATGTGTACAAAAATGTATATAACCATTCACAATCATCCTACATTAAAACATTCTAAAAAAGGCTAATACGATTGCAATTCAATAAAGATAGGTACACATTGTTATCATAGATATAAAACTGCGAAAAAAGATATATAAGAAATAATGAATTGCGTGGGGAGTTTAGAACGTTTTATTTCTATGTACGTAAGACTAGGAAATTTTCTCTTCTGATTTATATGAAAAGAAAAACTATAGAAATGGAGAAAAATATAAGCATTGGAGGATTTAAAAAATAATAAGATTATTAATACATAGAATTAAGTCGTAATTAGGAGTACAAATGTTAAATTATCTCAGATTTTTATTGTATGACAAAATATTTACCAGTATACATACTATATTCACTTTTTCATCCTATACAGCACCATTGTGTCTGCAAATCAATTACCAGCGGGTCTGTACGACTATCACAACAACACACTATTCGTCAGTTTGTTTTCACGTCATAAAAAGAACTGCGTGATATTCCACTCTTTTATTTCATTTCCCCAGAAAATCTAGTTTGAAGCTGCCGTAAAAAAGATTTGTTTCATTTCTCCAGGTTTGATGTGAACAATAAAATGGGGACGAAATTCGCTATTCTTTTTTCAGTCATTTGAATATTTTGTGGAGAATTTAATTTTAATACTTTGCGGAATTGAATAGAAAAAATGGTTATCTTAGATAAAAAACAAATAATAAAACGATCTTTTCTGAAATCGACCAACCACTTAAAAAAAAAAAAATCTGTATGTAGGATACCAAGTCTACATAGTATTTTAGTAATAATAAATTAATTAGTAATTAGATTACTTAGTAATTAATCAAATAATTAACAATTTATGTAATAATAGTGTTCTTTCCCGTTAAAAATAACGGGTCATCAATCATCAATACCAATTAATTACCCGTTATCAAGGTTTCTTTTAATGAATTAATTAAAATTAAATTTTATGCATAGTCTAATCTATACTATGTATAATAAGAGCAGTGTCCGTCTTTCTGTCTGTCCGTGTGTCACACTTTTATTACTTTTATTAAGAAATACATATTAAAAAGAAAAAGAAATCATTTGTGGCAGTATCATGATTACAGGCTACAATAATATTCACACTAATTATTTAAAAAATTAAATTTTTATTTTGGCTTGTTAGAATTTTTTTTGTTTAATCGGAATATGTGGTAAAGCAGTATAATAAGGTAAAGCAGTATAATAAGGTAAAGCAGTATAATAAGGTAAAGCAGTATAATAAGGTAAAGCAAAGGTGAATAAGGTAAAGCAAAGGTGAATAAGGTAAAGCAAAGGTGAATAAGGTAAAGCAGTATAATAAGGTAAAGCAGTATAATAAGGTAAAGCAAAGGTGAATAAGGTAAAGCAAAGGTGAATAAGGTAAAGCAAAGGTGAATAAGGTAAAGCAGTATAATAAGGTAAAGCAGTATAATAAGGTAAAGCAGTATAATAAGGTAAAGCAGTATAATAAGGTAAAGCAAAGGTGAATAAGGTAAAGCAAAGGTGAATAAGGTAAAGCAAAGGTGAATAAGGTAAAGCAAAGGTGAATAAGGCAAAGCAAAGGTGAATAAGGTAAAGCAAAGGTGATTAAGGTAAAGCAGTATAATAAGGTAAAGCAGTATAATAAGGTAAAGCAGTATAATAAGGTAAAGCAGTATAATAAGGTAAAGCAAAGGTGAATAAGGTAAAGCAAAGGTGAATAAGGTAAAGCAAAGGTGAATAAGGCAAAGCAAAGGTGAATAAGGTAAAGCAAAGGTGAATAAGGTAAAGCAAAGGTGAATAAGGTAAAGCAAAGGTGAATAAGGTAAAGCAAAGGTGAATAAGGCAAAGCAAAGGTGAATAAGGCAAAGCAAAGGTGAATAAGGCAAAGCAAAGGTGAATAAGGCAAAGCAGCTGCAGCGAGTCCCTAAGTTTAGTTTTTTAATCGTGTTGTTGTGTTTTGTATTCCCTAAGTGGTGATATGTCTCACCATACCTTAGAGATACTCTCTAGTCTCTCACCATTGCTCTTCTTGCACTAAAGTAATTTATAGAAACTTTTTACTTTTTACTTTATTCAATTTAATGAATAGGAATCTCAAATCTATCGATATTAACTAATAGCTTTTATAGTTTTCTAAGCTTTTTCAATAACTTAATAATTAACTACTCCAAGATAATAAAAATGAATTAACTGAACAATTAAGTAATAATATTTCTATATAGATATTTCCGTATCTTGATCATTAGAAATATTTCACATTTATTCATATTATTTTTATAATATAAAATATTAGAAATATATATTCATCATTAATAAATCATACAAAGAAAAAACATCACCACCAATTAAGAGAACAGTTTCCATAGTTTTCTAAATCATAATATTGCACACCAAACAAGGATATCCATAAACGCTACTTGCAGTTCCAGAGGATAGCGCTAGAGTTATGCTCTTTAACTACGAGGTCTTAGATTTTGTGTTAGGTAGATTCGTAGGCTTCATTTACTATCACCTCTTCATTTTCCTCTTCCATTCATGAGTACAGTACCGGTGTTTGTGTCCCTTACGTCACATTACGGAGTAGTTTTTTGCATCCACGAGCTTGACTGGTGGTAGGTGATTTTGCTCATGAAACCATTTTTCTGTCAGACTGCTTCTTAGAGTCCCTTGTATTTAATCTTCGTTTGACTTCAGCGATATAGCCTTTGGTACCGGAGCAACGTTAAACCAACACAAAATCAATAAATATACATTATTCGTTATTTTCAAACTTATACTTAACATTATATTCCAAATCGTAACAAGATCTTGTAGATTTCACTGTTTCTAAAATATGCACACTCACATTTCTTTGTAATCTTAACAACATTTCTATTTCTTACGACAAAAGCAGAGAAAAAGTCAAATGTTTTAGTTTGACATACCATAGAAATATTGAGAGTAAAACTTTAGCAAGAAAACCACTTCTAAGTTAGTTGTAGAAGTTTTACCTCCATGAGTACAGTTAACACTCTTACCAAAGCATGGTGAGTAGATAACAAGATAACAATTCATAATAGTAATACACGTAGCACTTTCAGTTTCCATTGATAATGGTTTGCATTTCTTGATGATGAGTCAATTCAATTCTTCATATTAATCATGTTCTTTCTATTTCCCCATTTGAGTGAATATCCTTATTTTAGTGTTAGAGTGGTAGCAGCAGCAGCCATTTCTGAGAGTGTGGCAATAAGGAGTAACTGAGTAGCTGTCACAGAGTTTCCAGACGGTAAGAGCTTTTCTGATGAGTATTGACAGTCACTGGTTACGCTATAACGAATTGTCTGCCTCTTCATCACTCTCCTTCCTTAGGTACACCATCTCTACTCTTTTTATTATATCTAAATAGTACTGTACCCTGTTTTATAATCTATATTATATTCAATAAACTGATTTGACATTATTTTTTATAGAAATCCATAATAACATTATGATTTTATTGGTGAATAAATGTGTGACACACGGAAGGACGGACGAGGCTCTGATTATAGCATAGATGATGCCGAAAATAGCGTCATAATAGGAATAATATACAAATAACAGAAGAGTTTGAGATGGAGGTAATTCTAACTGTTTTATAACATTCCACATCAAATGATAATTAATAAATCTTATTTGATAATAGATCATGCTTTTTCATAATATTGTAGATGATTTGTCGCCAGTATATGAGTATAATAAAGCTTTGAATTGAACTATGCCCCTCTCCCCCCCCCCCCCATTTGTCCCCTAAACTGTCGGTCACAAGTTAAGGGACTCGTTAAGACTACCTATCTCTGGGGAAAGATGTACTTATTAACGAGATATTACGCTGTACTTATTAACGAGATATTACGGTGTACTTATTAACGAGATATTATGGTGTACTTATTAACGAGATATTACGCTGTACTTATTTACGAGATATTACGGTGTACTTATTAACGAGATATTATGGTGTACTTATTAACGAGATATTACGGTGTACTTATAAACGAGATATTACGGTGTACTTATAAACGAGATATTACGGTGTACTTATTAACGAGATGTTACGGTGTACTTATAAACGAGATATTACGGTGTACATATTAACGAGATATTACGGTGTACTTATAAACGAGATATTACGGTGTACATATTAACGAGATATTACGGTGTACTTATTAACGAGATGTTACGGTGTACTTATAAACGAGATATTACGGTGTACTTATAAACGAGATATTATGGTGTACTTATAAACGAGATATTATGGTGTACTTATAAACGAGATATTACGGTGTACTTATAAACGAGATATTATGGTGTACTTATTAACGAGATATTATGGTGTACTTATAAACGAGATATTATGGTGTACTTATAAACGAGATATTATGGTGTACTTATAAACGAGATATTATGGTGTACTTATAAACGAGATATTATGGTGTACTTATTAACGAGATATTATGGTGTACTTATAAACGAGATATTATGGTGTACTTATAAACGAGATATTATGGTGTACTTATAAACGAGATATTATGGTGTACTTATAAACGAGATATTATGGTGTACTTATAAACGAGATATTACGGTGTACTTATTAACGAGATATTATGGTGTACTTATAAACGAGATATTATGGTGTACTTATAAACGAGATATTATGGTGTACTTATTAACGAGATATTACGATGTACTTATTAACGAGATATTACGGTGTACTTATTAACGAGATATTATGGTGTACTTATAAACGAGATATTATGGTGTACTTATTAACGAGATATTATGGTGTACTTATAAACGAGATATTATGGTGTACTTATTAACGAGATATTACGGTGTACTTATTAACGAGATATTATGGTGTACTTATTAACGAGATATTACGGTGTACTTATTAACGAGATATTATGGTGTACTTATTAACGAGATATTATGGTGTACTTATTAACGAGATATTATGGTGTACTTATTAACGAGATATTATGGTGTACTTATTAACGAGATATTACGATGTACTTATTAACGAGATATTATGGTGTACTTATAAACGAGATATTATGGTGTACTTATTAACGAGATATTACGGTGTACTTATTAACGAGATATTACGTTGTACTTATTAACGAGATATTACGGTGTACTTATTAACGAGATATTATGGTGTACTTATTAGCGAGATATTACGGTGTACTTATTAACGAGATATTACGGTGTACTTATTAACGAGATATTATTAGTTAGTTTCTATATCAAATTCATTATCTATTCATTGAGCCAAATAATATTTCCATATTCTTAGCTCTGAATTATATGTTAAAAGTTAGAAGTTTGATTTACTCTGCGTTAATTTCATGTACATTAATTCTAATGGTATTTAATTCTCGAGTGGTATAATTAAATTATTTCTTTGAATCTCTCAGGACCGTAAAAGGCTGCAATCTTTCTTTGCTTTTCTTTCTTTTCTTTCCTTTAGACTGCACTCATTCACGCAGTTTTATTTTGTGGTGACATTAAAGGAAGTCACGAGGGAAATTACCAGCGTGCATTTAAATTAAAAACCTCTGCAATGAATAGTCATGGTTTATATCAGCAGAAATAATTAATAAGACATAAGGAGTTACTTCGAGTGGAACCAAAGCATTCATCGCAGACGAGGAGCAAGTGATTGGAGGTAATGATGCGTGGGGGTTTGTGTGTTTTTGAAAGCAGTTAGAAAAATAAGCTAAGTAAATATTTAATTTATCAAAACTTTCAGAATTAGACAAAACTACAAATTTGACAAGATTTAAATTTTTTATGATTATGGAGCGTACACGAACATATTTTAAATCTATAAAAATTATTATAATTTAATTGTATATAAGATAATTAATTCAGTAAAATGAAATTAAGAATTATAAATAGTTGTAACTTGAATAATAAATATGTATTATTGGTAATAGCTTATTATTATATCCATTGATTCTTGCCCAATAGTTTATAATTCCATAAGTGGTAAAGTAATATATATAAATTATAATATCGTTTAATACTTAGATGTATCCTATTACTTTAATATGAAATAAGAAATATATGGATTAATAACATTAAAGTGAAGTTATTCAATATTAAATAATACTAAAAATAATTATGTTTTGCTTTAACTAGCTATTTTACTGGTGACCGAGTGTATATTATAAAAAATATTCAATTATTATAGCATGTATATTTATTAATGCTTAATCACAATGAAATATATCGTACCACCAAGAAATATCAATAACTAACCAAATAAATAAAATAGAGTCACTATATTTTATATAAGTCTATTGACATTTAAAGATATGCTTCTTAGTGTAATTATTAGTTAGTAAGTCGATAAAAAGTAATAGTGAATGAATTAATGTTATTAGTATTCACACATTTAAACTGTCAGTATTCTCATAATGCAATACTTGTCGTGGGTGTTTTTTACAGAGCTATGTTTCACAAAAAAAACTAAAAAAATACTAAGAGTACCAAAGTTATTACTTTAACATATGTAAGAGGTATTTAACATGTTATTAATAAAGTTCAATGGAATAAATCAAATAAATTATTATACCCTTGTACAGCTAATGTCGAATGCTTTTCAGGTTTCAATATATAATATTTTGTTTGATAGAACTGTTATAAGTGTATAGAAAATAAGTTAACTCGTTATATCTAATAGAACTCTCTATACCAGAGACAGATGTTATGGTGGGGCCATAGTAGATTATGAGGGGTCCCAACTTAAAGAATCTTTGATTCCACAATATATTTTTCACTGGAATAATTATTCTACCCTTCACTCTCACCATCACTCTCACCATCACTCTCACCATCACTCTCACCATCACTCTGCCCATCATCACTCTCACCATCACGCTCCCCATCATTCTCACCATCATCACTCTCTCCATCACTCTCACCATCACTCTGCCAATCACTCTCACCATCACTATGCCCATCATCACTCTCACCATCACTCTCCCCATCATTCTCACCATCATCACTCTCTCCATCACTCTCACCATCACTATGCCCATCATCACTCTCACAATCACTCTCCCCATCATTCTCACCATCATCACTCTCTCCATCACTCTCACCATCACTATGCCCATCATCACTCTCACCATCACTCTGCCAATCACTCTCCCCATCACTCTCCCCATCACTCTCACCATCACTCTCATCATCACTCTCCCCATCACTCTCTCCATCACTCTCCCCATTACTCTCACCATCACTTTCACCATCACTTTCACCATCACTTTCACCATCACTCTCACCATCACTCTCCCCATCACTCTCACCATAACTTTCACCATCACTCTCTCCATCACTTTCACCATCACTCTCTCCATCACTCTCACCATCACTCTCATCATCACTCTCCCCATCACTCTCACCATCACTCTCACCATCACTCTCCCCATCACTCTCTCCATCACTCTCATCATCACTCTCCCCATCACTCTCTCCATCACTCTTACCATCACTTTCACCATCACTCTCACCATCACTCTCTCCATCACTTTCACCATCACTCTCATCATCACTCTCCCCATCACTCTCTCCATCACTCTCACCATCACTCTCTCCATCACTCTCACCATCACTCTCATCATCACTCTCCCCATCACTCTCTCCATCACTCTCTCCGTCACTTTCACCATCACTCTCCCCATCACTCTATCCATCACTCTCACCATCACTCTCTCCATCACTCTCTCCATCACTCTCTCCATCACTCTCACCATCACTCTCTCCATCACTCTCACCATCACTCTCACCATCACTCTCCCCATCACTCTCACCATCACTCTCCCCATCACTCTCACAATCACTCTCACCATCACTTTCACCATCACTCTCCCCATCACTCTCACCATCACTCTCCCCATCACTCTCACCATCACTCTCACCACTATGGTTCCTAACCAACCATCTCTCTCTTTCTTTGTGTTGTCTCATCGCTTCACTGAGCCACTCAATGGAACCACCCACCAGAAAATGGTACGGGGGTGCATTGAGGGGGGGGGGGGGTTGCAACCTGTCAGGCTGTGTACACACTGGTTAGTTTATCAAAGTGTCAAGTGCCCACAGAGTTAGAGTGATATTGTAAATATGCGTTAGAATGTAACGCTGCATATCAGTAAAGGAAGAATGACTAATTGCAATGCAATAACACTTCATTGGGGACATGAAGGGACACAGTGACTATGTTTGGGGGTATGTGGTACACATGGTAGTAGTAAACTTTAACTCCAGAGGTAAGAAAATAGTAAGGAGTAATTGTAACTCTTGATGTGAAAACTGTGACTGAGACTTAAAATGAGTGGAGTGTTCCTGGTATGCCTGTATATGATGTTATATATTTTTGCATGTGAAGATAAAACAGTCTTCCAATTCATCAGTTATATGTGAGCCACTAAATACCAATGGAGATATTTTCATATTCAAATTTGGGATAAATGAATAAATCTCTATTTGCAGAAATAGACTTGGGGTGATAATAGACTTATATCACAATAGCCTACTGAAATTTAAATTTTTACACTGGTCACTAAACACTCTTGAATGTCTTATATTTAGCATCATTGAGTTAGGGATATTAAAGTAATTAAAAAAGTCAGTACATTGTAAATTATTGAAGCAATAAGATGATAATTTACGGTGTTATTTATGGTGTTTGCAATTCAAAACTTCAAACATATGATAATATTTCCTCCCATAAACTTCTTCCTTTTCAATAAAAATCAACGAAATGCGCAAACCTCAAATCGAATTATGCTAAATTTCTTGAGGCAAACACGTAGTGACGGATACGGTATCGGAACATCAGAAATATTTTGCGACAATATTATCATAATTGTGAGTCGTTTTGAGTAGTGACATTTACCATTATACCGACAGGCAAAATATAGCGTAGATCTTACGCAGAAAGTCGCAAAGTATCGCATTGGTGACACTGGGAAGCATTAATATTTATGCACCTGTTTTGAATTTCAAATCTGATAAAATTCGGATATAAAAATGGTATAAATAATGAATGTTGAGATGTGGTGCAAAGAACATTATACATATTTGAGAAGAGAATATGTTATTTGAAAATAGAGAATAAAGTGACATAGAGTTGTAGGATGAATAAGTAATTTATTTCACGCATATTGTTCATACTTCGTATACTACTGACCATAGATGTTATATAAATCCAACATTTATGTTTCGAAAATTTGAAAAAAATGATTATATCACATAAATTTATAACTATTCTACGTAATCTGATTTTAACTAAATACATATTGATATTATTTAGTATGTTGAGGAGTAAAAAAATCAAAGCAATAGTATTTGGTTTAATTAGTATAGTACTGATTAGTGAAGAATTTATGTCTAAATTCCCTACTAAATTAGTGAATAACTGTTTAATATCTTAACTAAAATAGTGAATAACTGTCTAACTTCTCTACTAGTGAATAACTATCTAATCTCTGTACTAGTGAATAACTCTCTAATCTCTCTACTTGTGAATAACTCTCTAATCTCTGTACTAGTGAATAACTCTCTAATCTCTCTACTAGTGAATAACTCTCTAATCTCTCTACTTGTGAATGACTCTCTAATCTCTGTACTAGTGAATAACTCTCTAATCTCTCTACTAGTGAATAACTCTCTAATCTCTGTACTAGAGAATAACTCTCTAATCTCTGTACTAGTGAATAACTCTCTAATCTCTCTACTAGTGAATAACTCTCTAATCTCTGTACTAGTGAATAACTCTCTAATCTCTGTACTAGTGAATAACTCTCTAATCTCTCTATTAGTGAATAACTCTCTAATCTCTGTACTAGTGAATAACTCTCTAATCTCTCTACTAGTGAATAACTCTCTAATCTCACTATTAGTGAATAACTCTCTAATATCTGTACTAGTGAATAACTCTCTAATCTCTGTACTAGTGAATAACTCTCTAATCTCTGTACTAGTGAATAACTCTCTAATCTCTCTATTAGTGAATAACTCTCTAATCTCTGTACTAGTGAATAACTCTCTAATCTCTCTACTTGTGAATAACTCTCTAATCTCTGTACTAGTGAATAACTCTCTAATCTCTCTACTAGTGAATAACTCTCTAATCTCTCTACTTGTGAATGACTCTCTAATCTCTGTACTAGTGAATAACTCTCTAATCTCTCTACTAGTGAATAACTCTCTAATCTCTCTACTAGTGAATAACTCTCTAATCTCTGTACTAGTGAATAACTCTCTAATCTCTGTACTAGTGAATAACTCTCTAATCTCTCTATTAGTGAATAACTCTCTAATCTCTGTACTAGTGAATAACTCTCTAATCTCTCTACTAGTGAATAACTCTCTAATCTCACTATTAGTGAATAACTCTCTAATATCTGTACTAGTAAATAACTCTCTAATCTCTGTACTAGTGAATAACTCTCTAATCTCTCTACTAGTGAATAACTCTCTAATCTCACTATTAGTGAATAACTCTCTAATATCTGTACTAGTGAATAACTCTCTAATCTCTGTACTAGTGAATAACTCTCTAATCTCTGTACTAGTGAATAACTCTCTAATCTCTCTATTAGTGAATAACTCTCTAATCTCTGTACTAGTGAATAACTCTCTAATCTCTCTACTAGTGAATAATTCTCTAATCTCTGTACTAGTGAATAAGTGTCGTATCGAGAGTAGAGAGCAGTGAATGTCTCAACAGATGTGACAAATTCAGAGGCAGCACAAAGTGACAAGTGTTACAATCATAACTAAATTGTCTCAGTACAGTCACTCTCACCTCCATCACACTGTCACCATTTGTAACTAGTGTCTACTAAACGACTGGTTGCTATAAGATGAGCATCTGAAGAAGTGATGTTGCACTGTATTTAGTATAGAAATAATAAGTTTATTGATGGGATAACAAGTAAAGTTGCTCTGTTTTTTACTCTGTTCCTGTTTGTTTCTTTTCCAGTTGGGTGCTTTCTGTGTACTGTGCCAAAGCAATCAAAGTGCAGTATACATTATTCATAGTGCAATGCATTAGTTAGCATAGTTTGTAATATTTGTTAATATACATTATTCATAGTGTATCCATAGTTTGTAGTGCTCATTCTCTTCTCCACGCCTCTTTTGCAGAGTTTGTCTTTTTTGCTGTGCTATCGACTAGTGCGATAATTGGGTAGGCAAACATAAGGTCTAATCATGAGGGTGAGACATATCATACAAACAAATGCGAGAAAGAGAGGGATGGCAATGACCAATCAGAGGGGCGGGAGGCACTGCCTACTAGACGCACTCATGCCTGATACACTAAAAAAAAGAACTGCATGAGAACTATAAGAAAACCTAGAGAATTAGAATAAATTTAATATGATTAATAGTACGAGTGATTACTTCAACAATTATTTTAAGTTTATCTGGTGTTGAGACTATCGGATGCATTGCACCAGTAACAAATAAATGATAAATAAAATTATACGAGAGATAGGAGCTGTGAAAAATTATTCTTTTGATTGTGTCAAAATGTAGGACAAATGGAGTGATGATATTGCAGGAAGAAACATCTGCTGCAGGAGTGCAGGCAGTACCACCTGCAGATGAAATATTGACAATATCTGCTGCAGGAGTGCAGGTAGTACCACCTGCAGTTGGAGTACTGACAATATCTGCTACAGGAGTGAAGGCATTGTCACCTGTAGTTGGAGTACTGACGATAACTACTGCAAAAATGCAGGCAGTACCACCTGCAGTTGGAGTACTGACGATATATATATATTGCAGAAATGCAGGCAGTACCACCTTCAATGAAGTACTGACGCAATAGATAGCAATGTATAAAGATCATTAATCTTAATTCTTCAAATATCTTTATTTCCACTCTATCCTTACTTTTCACTAAGACGCAAACTAGAGGTTTACACATCACTGTTCACTAATCCTATGATTTCTTTAGATACACATATCAGTGGGTTTATTGGAGTTATAATTGAGTTCAGGTTTATAATGCGTGCTTTGGTATAGAATTGCAGCGGCAGATGGCTCTGATACGTCAGTCCATTGTCTGGTGAATGAGTACTGAGAAACAGACTGGCAGAGACTGTGGCATACTCTATGACGCTACTGTGGCATACTCTGTGACGCTACTGTGGCATACTCTGTGACGCTACTGTGCCATACTCTGTGACGCTACTGTGGCATACTCTGTGACGCTACTGTGGCATACTCTGTGACGCTACTGTGGCATACTCTGTGACGCTACTGTGGCATACTCTGTGACGCTACTGTGGCATACTCTGTGACGCTACTGTGGCATACTCTGTGACGCTTCTGTGGCATACTCTGTGACGCTACTGTGCCATACTCTGTGACGCTACTGTGGCATACTCTGTGACGCTACTGTGGCATACTCTGTGACGCTACTGTGCCATACTCTGTGACGCTACTGTGCCATACTCTGTGACGCTACTGTGGCATACTCTGTGACGCTACTGTGGCATACTCTGTGACGCTACTGTGCCATATTTTGTTATAACAAACTAAATAGTTGCATTGAAATTAATTGACTGTTTAAAGTTTAATAGGAAAATCATCTAATTATAGAGATTTATAGTCATTTATATTAGAACATCGAAATTATTGTATATGTTCAAAGGA
Source organism: Caprella mutica (assembly GCA_947561585.1). Taxonomy (NCBI): domain Eukaryota; kingdom Metazoa; phylum Arthropoda; class Malacostraca; order Amphipoda; family Caprellidae; genus Caprella; species Caprella mutica. The sequence continues at coordinate 61,827 of CANNZV010002469.1, forward strand.
GAATGTTAAACAATCGGCTATTTAATTCAATGTATTTATCAATATAATTATCATGACAGACACATGATATTTTAGTATCAAATAGAGTGGTGGTGCATTATAACTACATGCTATCCTGAGGGTAAAATCTAACCACATCTCTGCGTAGATTCAAACTAATTTGTTCATTAATTTTCATCTCGAGAACTAATGGTAAATGATGACTTTTTGGAGAAGAAATGTGATGAGGTGTAATTAAACAGAGACACTTGGGACACATGTAAAGAACACTCAGACACTTGGGACACATGCAAAGAACATTCAGACACTTGGGACACATGTAAAGAACATTCAGACACTTGGGACACATGTAAAGAACACTCAGACACTTGGGACACAATTAAAGAACACTCAGACACTTGGGACACATGTAAAGAACACTCAGACACTTGGGACACATGTAAAGAACACTCAGACACTTGGGACACATGTAAAGAACACTCAGACACTTGGGACACATGTAAAGAACACTCAGACACTTGGGACACATGTAAAGAACACTCAGACACTTGGGACACATGTAAAGAACACTCAGACACTTGGGACACATGTAAAGAACACTCAGACACTTGGGACACATGTAAAGAACACTCAGACACTTGGGACACATGTAAAGAACACTCAGACACTTGGGACACATGTAAAGAACACTCAGACACTTGGGACACATGTAAAGAACACTCAGACACTTGGGACACATGTAAAGAACACTCAGACACTTGGGACACATGTAAAGAACACTCAGACACTTGGGACACATGTAAAGAACACTCAGACACTTGGGACACATGTAAAGAACACTCAGACACTTGGGACACATGTAAAGAACACTCAGACACTTGGGACACATGTAAAGAACACTCAGACACTTGGGACACATGTAAAGAACACTCAGACACTTGGGACACATGTAAAGAACACTCAGACACTCAGATACATCTAAAGAACACTCAGATACATCTAAAGAACACTCAGACACATCTAAACATCTAAAGAACGCTCAGACACATCTAAAGAACACTCAGACACATCTAAAGAACACTCAGACACTTGGGACACATGTAGAACTTTCAGTTCATAATATTGTGCTTTGCATTGATAATTTACACTCTGGGATTACAAGATTTAGAGTGTACATTATTTTGGCCAAGTGATAGTCGGTAATTATTAGAATATTTAGGTAATATCAGAGTAATCTGTAATGTGTTGTACAGGACTATCATAGGACTGTTCCTTTCACTCCCTATATCATCCTAACTCTATTACAGAGCCATACAGTAAAATCAATGCTATTCTTACCGAACAAAAGAAATCACCCTTCGAACCCTAAATCTGAAATCATTGGAAAAGACTTCACTTCGAAGTAGTCTCCTCAAACTAAACACTATCTTCTTTTCTACATTTTGTCTGTTAGTTTGCATAGATGGAGGACTGGGCTTCGACTTCCGGTGAGAGAAATTTTTCTTTATCTTATTAAAAATATTTTTCATAAAAATTGTTCTTTGATTTGACTTTTCCTGAAAGTTCATAAGAAATGCATTAAAAATGTTTTACATTTTACATTAATTAGTGCTCCCTCTCCTAACAATATGTGCTTATCAGAGTGATAGTTAAAGGCTCCTCACCCTCCTCCTATTGATCTAATGCCAATCCATTACAACCATTATCTTCTTGAGTTCATTTTTGACCACCCATTGTAGCGACATACGGCACACTGCATTAATCGCTCTGAAACCTCTCGCTCTCTCGCTAGGTGGCGCTGTACCACCTAACAGGTACTGCAACATTGTCATTCAGAGCAGTGCTGAAAATGACTGAAAGTAAGAAGTAAGAAGGTGTCTTTTTAGGGGTTTAGCAGCTGTACGAGAGGCCAAAGAATAACCAGATAATGGACTAGAAGGAGAGGAGTGAATAAAATATGTGACCACCTGTTAGATGTGGGGGAAGAAATATGCTTGGGGGAGGTGGTGATATAACCACTGGGGGAGAACATTGCGCCAAAATGAGCAGGTGGAGGATGGTGAAAGGAAGGATATACTAGTAAAATATAAATTTAAAATAATTCTATTCTTTCAAACCTAATACTCTTGTGATGACAAATTTGATGGTTTTTTTTCGTAAAACAATAGACTATATTGAATTTAAGCCCAAAGTGAAGCATTTATCTAAAAATGAAAATAAAAACTATAAAAAAATTCAGAAAATGTAAATAAATTTACTGAAAAATAATCTCGCTGTTGATTGAACATTAAATTTTGAAATGAAGTAATTAAGTTATAATAAACTTATTAACGTAGTCAAGATTGATGAAAAGATGAAAATTGTTAATCTTTTCAGCTTAGTAGTGCCAATTAAAATGTTCACAACTTTCTCTAAGTTTGGTTTTCACAATCAAAAACTAAATACATCTACATTTTATATAGTTATTATATAGTTATTATATAGTTACTCTTCAATCCTTCATTATTATTTCTGAACCCTTTTACTTTTTTTAGTATTTTCTTTGTATAAGATATTTTTCTAAAATATGGGGTATATATAGCTACATTAACTGAAACAGTGTATCTAAATTATACTAATGCTCTACATCTCTTAATGTTCTACATCTCCTAATGTTCTACATCTCCTAATGTTGTACATCTCCTAATGTTCTACATCTCCTAATGTTCTACATCTCCTAATGTTGTACATCTCCTAATGTTCTACATCTCCTAATGTCCTGCATCTTCTAATATTCTACATCTTCTAATGTTCTACATCTCCTAATGTTCTACATCTTCTAATATTCTAAATCTTCTATTGTTCTACATCTCCTAATGTTCTACATCTCCTAATGTTCTACATCTCCTAATGTTGTACATCTCCTAATGTTCTACATCTCCTAATGTTGTACATCTCCTAATGTTCTACATCTCCTAATGTTCTACATCTTCTAATGTTGTACATCTCCTAATGTTCTACATCTCCTAATGTTTTACATCTTCTAATATTCTAAATCTTCTATTGTTCTACATCTCCTAATGTTCTACATCTCCTAATGTTCTACATCTCCTAATGTTCTACATCTCCTAATGTTCTACATCTCCTAATGTTCTACATCTTCTAATGTTGTACATCTCCTAATGTTCTACATCTCCTAATGTTGTACATCTCCTAATGTTCTACATCTCCTAATGTTCTACATCTCCTAATGTTCTACATCTCCTAATGTTGTACATCTCCTAATGTTCTACATCTCCTAATGTTCTACATCTCCTAATGTTCTACATCTCCTAATGTTCTACATCTCCTAATGTTCTACATCTCCTAATGTTCTATATCTTCTAATGTTCTACATCTTCTAATATTCTGTATCAAAGTAACATCTTGAAAATATTTAAAAGCTTTTTACCTGTTTTTGTTTTAACATGTGCTGTGCTTTACAATTAATTTTCAATCAGATATCATCCTTTTCTCTTTAATTCAGAAACCATTACTTCGTGATTTATACAAATATTGTATGTATATATTAAGTATCTTAAACACATTAATAAGTCACAAATTAAAAGAAATGTAGATAGGTAAATTAAATAGTCAGTTTAAGAAATGCATTAAATAATCGGTTTATTACGTACTCAAATCTTCGTAAGTGTCATGACTACTGGTCACATTAACATTAATAATTAAATCTTAGTTTTGACTTTTGAGAGTAAAAAAAACTATTAATTCGAACTTACATTTTATTATAATCCAAAATCTGATATATTAATTGAATTTTCAAGAAGTGATCAACATGCATTGAACTATATTGTATCATTAATTACTATCGATATGAGAGAATATTAATTTTTAGTTTAAATTTTTTTTAGGTAAAGTTAGTAAAATAATGGGAGCATTCACCGTAGATATTAGTGAAACGCCACAGCAGATAGAGGAATAAAATTCTTAGTTCATCCACCAAATAACCTTATACCCCCCCCCCCTCCACTAGGTTACCCATATCCAGCAGATTACCCCATTCACCAGGTTACCTCGTCCTCCATGTCACCCCATCAACCAAATTGCCCCGTCCACCAGGTAACCCCATCCACCATGTTACCCCGTCCACCAGGTTACCCCATCCACCAGGTTACCCCGTCCACCAGGTTACTCCGTCCACCAGGTTACCCCGTCCACCAGGTTACCCCGTCCACCAGGTTACCCCGTCCACCAGGTTACCCCGTCCACCAGGTTACCCCGTCCACCCTTTAATTCAATTTTACGGAGGAAGTCATCAGGGAAATGACTCGTCAATTATGCAAGGCTGTCGTCGCTAGAAGTCGAAGGTACAGCTTTACGTTACGAAGAGAGAGAGTGAGAGAGTGAGCATGAGAGCAGAGAGTGAGAGTATGAGAGGAGAGTGAGAATGGAGAGTGAGAAAGTGTCAGTGAGTGAGAGCATGAAAGCAGAGAGTGAGAGCATGAGAAGAGAGTGAAAACGGAGAGAGAGAGAAAGTGTCAGAGAGTGAGAGCATGAGAGGAGAGAGTGAGTTGAACATGAGAGGTGTGAGTGAGATGTTTGTGTGAGAGGATGAGAAATGTAAAAACAAGTACCTGTAATATTTTCTATTTTGAAGAAAAAATTATAAACATAAATTATTATATATATAATATGATATGACTAATTATTTGGTTTTGCTTATTTTTTTAATTTACATCGATGAATAACTTCCAATTATGGTATTAAATAGGCGTTGAATAGTTTACTTCAAAAGTGCTCGTAGAAGGGGTACATTAGTGATGTAGATTTACTAGTGTAACTGCCCGTTGAAATAAAATAACGGCACTATAGTTGAGTAATATAACAAACACACTTATAGTCCTTGTCCTCGGATTTAGAGATAAGATTTTAAATCAATTTATATTTATACCTTTTTTTAATTCATAGGCATATGTTATCACAGTTTGCATTGGTTTTAGTAGAGAGTAGCATTGGTTACCAATTTTTTGTTAGAAATAAAAATAAGTACATTAATTTAAATTTAAGACACATGACTCTTAGCAACGTATTACCCGTGACTCATTTCAAGGTTTGAATTGAGACGAAGGACTCGTTAATGACTCAATCTAATTAGCAAAGAAACTAACAAGATGAGGAAATGTAAAGTTGAGACAAAAAACTCAACGTGACAAGGAAAACAATTATGAACAGGTTAGTTTTGACTAAAGACACTCCTTGTATTATACAGTCTGATTTCTATAACTCTTATATGATTGACATCATATGAGTACATCTCTTCATTCCTATATGATTGACAGTTAAGTACATCTCTTCATTCCTATATGATTGACAGTTAAGTACATCTCTTCATTCCTATATGATTGACAGTTAAGTACATCTCTTCATTCCTATATGATTGACAGTTAAGTACATCTCTTCATTCCTATTTGATTGACAGTTAAGTACATCTCTTCATTCCTATATGATTGACAGTTAAGTACATCTCTTCATTCCTATAAGATTGACAGTTAAGTACATCTCTTCATTCCTATATGATTGACAGTTAAGTACATCTCTTCATTCCTATAAGATTGACAGTTAAGTACATCTCTTCATTCCTATATGATTGACAGTTAAGTACATCTCTTCATTCCTATTTGATTGACAGTTAAGTACATCTCTTCATTCCTATATGATTGACAGTTAAGTACATCTCTTCATTCCTATATGATTGACAGTTAAGTACATCTCTTCATTCCTATATGATTGACAGTTAAGTACATCTCTTCATTCCTATATGATTGACAGTTAAGTACATCTCTTCATTCCTATATGATTGACAGTTAAGTACATCTCTTCATTTCTTCCCAATGCTCATTATTCATTGATAAGTTTTACTCAGATTTACGTATTATAACTTTGCAGTCCATTACTCCACATGAGCGTAAAATAAGAGCGGAACTGCGAAATAATCTCTTCCGACTTCAGACAACTTTTTCCAGTTACTCTTTCAACTTTCCACCAAAAAACAGGAGCTGATGAAATCTCGCGGGAGTTACGCTAAGTAGCGCTTGCCCCTTTATTTCAGATGATTTTACAGAACCAGAGGAGATTACGGATAGTCATACGACTTTGATATGAGAGACTTTTATTACGGATTTATCCAATGAAACAAAAGAGACTTTTGCGGGGCTCGCTGTCAGTGGTTCGGTTCTTAGGAAATTGTAATGAGATTAGAATAAGACTCTTAAAGAAATTATGATATGAAAAAGTATCAAAAGGGTTTATATGATAATATATAACGTAATGATAACCATTGAAATAGAATAATAATTTCGTGAATTAGATATATAATATTCCTACCGAAATTTTGTAATTATACCAATACCTAAATATCATTAGATGCCACTCTAACCTCAATAGTAGGTTAATTTAACGTAGTTGTTGTATCACCTTTTTCATGCATTTCTCTAAGGGATACGACCGCTGTTCATAAATAATGCAGATAAGTTTTAGACTGCATCGTACATTCATGTTCCTTAAGATACTTGGCCTTTTTGGAGAGTATTATCAGATCTTAAATTCATTGGTTTTTTGCGTAGCTGATTATAAGGTGTTCCCCAAGGTGCCATTCTGGCGCCTGCTCTATTCTCCCTATCAGTTCGGAATGAGTTGTAGTGCTATTCGTACGGGTCTTCGAGCAGCGCATCTAACCCTTGGAAGAGCTTCCAAATAGAAAGAGCAGCACAAATTTCCAGTCATTTACATAGGCAGAGCATAGAAAAGAGCATTAGGCGGTGATTTATCGGCAGCATTGTGCCTGAGGTCTGAGGCGAAGCAGCCAAACTTTCAATGGTGGTAGATTACTCCTCATTGAAGAGCCTTTATAGCATTCATGGGAATTGCATTCACTACCTAAGGATCTGTGGTTTGCACTCCAAATTGATACTAAATGAGAATTTGATGACTGAATACACATTACTTTCTAAATTGATTGTAAAAAAGTTATTAAGTTAAAAAATATATACACAATTTTTCTTTAAATTTATATGATGTTCACGGTATTTCTATATATTCTTATTTGATGTTATTTTGTAGCTATTGTGTGGAAGCAATTAATTTCCCAAATTCAGTACGAGGTACTAGACCTCGTTGTACTTTAATGAATTAAATAGAACGTTTCTTATTAGCAGCAGACGCTTCCTTTAATTTCCCTGAGAAGCCGTATGTCAGAGCCTCTTCCCTACCCTCTTTATTACATTAGTGAGGCAATTAGTGAAGGTCTATAGGAGAAATTGGTGAGTCCTGTGCTAGAATGTCTAAACCTACCTCTCGGAACCTATATATATATATATATTATACGTAAATTGTCTTTCTACCAGCCTCTCATTCCAGCAATTGTCTGTAAAACGAAAAGACCAACCGTGAACCAATGGAAACTACTGAAACAATTTATTCAAAAGCAATGAAAGTCTACAGTTTTCTGAAGATCACCAAATTCCGTAAGATTAGAGAGCGGAGGATCCCATTTGTCGGCCAATAGATTCATTTACCGGGCAGTGAAGGCTCTTTATTTCCCCAGTGACGTCTAATGAACGTCTTCCATACATGAAACTTGTCTTCATTTGCCGTTTGTTGACTCGAGTTTTGCCATGTGTCTCTTACCGTTGAAATTGTTTCTCCAGAAGACTTCATTAGAAATTAATGGGGCGGATAGACAAGCAGAGTAAATAGCATTTACATGAACACTGGAGATTAGGAGTGATCTGCTGATTGGACGGCAGACTACATTATCTCTCACTTCAATTAGCAGTCGATGCATAATCTGCCTTCGTAATGTCACTTATTTACGGATCAATGGCTTCAAAAACTATTCATTTAATCGATTGGTAAAGCAAATTGCATTGACTAAGTTTCAACAGGTAGGTTGGTTTTAAACAGAGATTAATCACAAACGATTAAATAATTACTCTTACATTTCTCATTTTTAATTGTACTTCCATATTCTTTTTTTCCGTGCACAGTTCCATTTTTATGTGTGAATCTTCACCAGAAATATATTGTAGCTTGTTGAAGGTACATATGTTGGCTTGTGTTTGGCTGTGGAAGTAGGGAACACTCATCCCTACTGAGCCATCCACTACACCTGTCCAGGAGAAGCAATTAACGCTCCTGTATAGTGCACCACAGGGACATTAATGTGCACCAATGTCTCTGACAACACGAACTTAAATTTCTCCATTGTTTCCCTAAACTAGACAAAGTACAAGTTTATTTGATTCAGAGAGAAAGAGAGAGAGAGATGTTCACAGCTACCTGATGGAAAGTGTCAATGCCTGGCAGTGTGGATTTGTCAATCAGGTGATGAAAAGAAACTGATAATTATTCTATAATAAAACATTAGCTTTACTTGTTATGTTTCAGTTTAATTGTTATATTTATCTTAGCATCAATTTTATTATGGTTCTATTTACTAACTAATCAAATGAATTTATGCTTAAAATGATATTAAATTGCATAATCATTATTACTGGTGCAAAATGAAAGAGAATGACTGCATTTAAAGTGTTAATTATCAATAACAGAAGAAAATATCATGTATAGTACATGACCCACCTAATTCCACTCGCTAGTTATTTTAGAGGCTGAAGCAATGGGCCACTAGCGACCCATGAAAATCTTTTGCGTACTTTCTGATGTTCTTCCTAATGAGAATAGAGCCAATTAGCCAAATACTTAGAAAAACAGAGCGATTTACATGAAGAGGTCTTAGCTTGGGAAACTCTGAAGAAACCCAATCTAGTAATATAGCCATAGTAGACCAGGGAATATTTGATAATAATCACGTAACTTTTCACTGTCTCAATTATATATTGATATTTATTTGCATGGCTACTAAATTATTGCCTCTTGACACAAAATAATTGAAGATTGGAGATATTTATTTTCTAACGCGTCAAGATATTTCATTGATTTGTTAGGGTTATAATGTCGTATTTTTTATGAGAAAAAAAATGAGCTCTTGTTGTCTGTCTAAGATGAAGGGTATATATCATATAGGTAAATATTATGTAAATCAGTTTAAAAGTTTGTTAAAGTCACAATAAAATGAAGAAATAAATAAGTTTGGCCGATTTCTATTATCAACAATTGATTGTCTTGAATTTTAACAAATATTAACAATATCTACCAAGACAAATTATAGATGTCATGTAACTCTCTTGAAGAGTTATAATTTTAATTTAACTACAAGATGTCTTGTGAACATTGGAATTCATTTATTTGTTAAATTTACAACAACAAGACCCATATATTTACAAAAATCCTCGTTGACATAATGTGTAGTCTTATCACATGTTTGTTCACTAGTTTGTTCACTATTTTGTTCATTAGTTTGTTCATTAGTTTGTTCACTAGTTTGTTCACTATTGTGTTCATTAGTATGTTCATTAGTTTGTTCACTAGTTTGTTCATTAGTTTGTTCATTAGTTTGTTCACTAGTTTGTTCACATGTTTGTTCACAGGTTTCTCCACATGTTTGTTAAGGCCTATACATTGTTTGCACTGCGCATCATTTTGTGGTGAGATGAGAAGAGTCAACAGAAGGAGTCACAACTAACACCAAAGAGTCAACAGAAGGAGTCACTACTAACACCTCGGGCTGACTCTTCCCTCTATTTAGCTCCTGTAATTCCACTCTCTTCATTGCTCTAGTAATTTGGCCATGCTTTCATTAGCCAAAGACTGTGTTGGTACTGCGTCTGTAAATCTGCTGTGGTCAATTAAATACTACTGACCAATAGAAGTAAAAAATATTCTGTGATTATGTACAATTTTATCAACCTTTTTTGACAGATGATTAGACAGTAAGTTAAACAAACCCCCGTTAACTTGTTCTGACAATGCAATGTTCTGAATTTCAGAGGGGATAATGAGCAGATATTTACGGTAGATTTAGGCCGTAGTTTCCAGTACTATAATGAGTACACGGTTACTTTATGACTCACTTTAAATAGACTCGGAGCAGCTCATTGCCTGATGTTTATGAAGATTGGAGGTAGGTAGGGATGCTGTAGGTAGGTACAGTAGAACTCCTCTATAGTGAACTCCTGTATAGTGAATCATCCTGATTAGTAGACTTCTGTATAGTAAAGTTACCTCTGTAGTGAACATATTTAGCTTAGTCTGTCACAAATATTCATAAGTTCTCAATAAACTGTTCATGGAAAAGATTAATGCTTTCATGTGTTCATTCTTTTCTCCTGCGACATGATCACTTTTTGTTAAAATTTAAAATGGTTTCTTCAGTTTTGAACTTATTAACATTTGTCAATAAGGTTGGTTTTATAGTTGGTGGAAATCTTTCAAGAAAGCGTTGTTCAAAATGAGGTTGAACCTGTGTAAAGCTTCCAGTGTCTAAAAAAATTGTCACTACAAAATCTCTTTGTTCTTTTGAAAGCTGAATTTTGATGGTTTCTTATATGAGATACAAATTAACGGTGAAATGATTTTATAAAGATATCAATTATATCTCAAAAACCAACTTTCAAATGGGAATTCATTTATGATTTTTTTTCGTATATTTCGTCATCGCGCAAGCCCTTCTTATTTTCCTTTTTTTAATTGGCTGCAGGATGTTTGATTTCGTAACTCTTAACAGATTATCACAATAGATGCAAAAAAAGTAAATGAATAAAACTGTGTTTTTAGAAAATTTCTAGGTTAGATAGTTTGTAAAATAAACTAGTTTGAAAATGGGTTTCCTTTATTTTGCGCCACCATGTATAGATTAAAATTTTCCTGGTATGACAGTAGCAAAGATATTATACTACAATAAGATATACTACTCTCGACAATTTCTATTTTCTCTGCCACCTGGTTTTGAAAGCGGGAACTAAATTTGAAATGAAGTAAGGACAATCAAGGTTATGTTATTTGCGTGACGTCATAACAGCAACACTCTAAAATCATATTTAGAAAAATTGAAGAACGTAACATTATGAAAAACTGTTTATTTATTTCCATTATAAGAAACAGTGATGAATCCATAAATGTTATTCACACTACTTAACATTAATTTTCTATTTATGTGTGTTGCCTCGTTGACGTCACGCTCATAAATCACTCGATTTGTGACAACAGCTCACAAAGCTTTACTCTTCAGTACCTACCCTACTACGAATATCAATATTGATAGGTTGCGACAATTGAGTGATTTGTGACGTGACATATGCAGGAGAACAAATTTAAAAAGAAAATTAGTGGTTTAACAGGTTAGATAATCTATTTAATATATGTATATTTATTATATTATGCAAATTGATAACTATTTTTTTACAAATTTACCTTCTTTAATTGTTATAAATATAATTTTAAATGTTGCTTACAGTGTTTAAGTGTTGACGTCATGCACACAACACACCTTGATTGTCCTTACAATATTTCATTTCTAGTTCCCGCTTTTAAAACAAGAAATAGGCAAGAGTAGTGCATCTTATTGTAGTATAATATTTTTGGTAGTAGAGTGTACAAAATGTCTAAATATTTAACTGGTTTAGATAAAATGTAAGAGTATATTAAAAAATAACATTATTATACAATGAGGTAATAGAGTACATAGCCTAGAGGGTAATATGTAACCCTCCACTAGTTAGTCTAAGTTACGAATTGTCGTACGATTGCACGTCTTCGGTCATTTAAGAAGAAAGTATATAGTAATTATTATTTAATAACTTTTATTAATATATCCAATTCAAAATAATGGAGGTGACTCCGAAACATAAAAAATATTTTTGTGAATAAATAAATGTTGTAACACAAACATATACAAATTCACACCATCATGTACAGATTCACACCAACATGTCCCAATTCACCCAATATGTCCCAATTCACACCAACATGTCCCAATTCACAGCAACATGTCCCAATTCACACCAACATGTCCCAATTCACTCCAACATGTCCCAATTCACACCAACATGTACAAATTCACACCAACATGTCCTAATTCACACCAACATGTCCCAATTCACCCAATATGTCCCAATTCACACCAACATGTCCCAAATCACACCAAGATGTCCCAATTCACCCAATATGTCCCAATTCACACCAACATGTCCCAATTCACACCAACATGTCCCAAATCACACCAACATGTCCCAATTCACACCAACATGTCCCAATTCACACCAACATGTCCCAATTCACACCAACATGTCCCAATTCACACCAACATGTCCCAATTCACTCCAACATGTCCCAATTCACACCAACATGTGCAAATTCACACCAACATGTCCTAATTCACACCAACATGTCCCAATTCACCCAATATGTCCCAATTCACATCAACATGTCTCAATTCACTCCAACATGTCCCAATTCACTCCAACATGTCCCAATTCACTACAACATCTCCCAATTCACTTCAACATGTCTCAATTCACTCCAACATGTCCCAATTCACTCCAACATGTCCCAATTCACTCCAACATGTCCCAATTCACTACAACATGTCTCAATTCACTCCAACATGTCCCAATTCACTCCAACATGTCCCAATTCACTCCAACATGTCCCAATTCACTACAACATGTCTCAATTCACTCCAACATGTCCCAATTCACACCAACATGTCCCAATTCACCCAATATGTCCCCTGTCTGCAAGAAGTAACATGCAGTGAATGTTCTATCCGCAAAGCCTCTTACCCAAAGAGTCTGCATAAGTTGTGTCCGTATTCACAGTGGCTATGTGTTATTTGTCACTCAATAACATTTACGCAGCTTTCTCTTCTTCAATAAGTGGCAGAAGTCATCTTTAAGACATGAATATTTTATCACCACCAGAACAGCCATAAGGCCATTCCACTCAAAAATAACAGTAGTATCCTCTCACTTGACAGATTTATAAGGAGAGAAATAACTAACTAAAAACAATTCATTTGACATGATAGATATTATAATTCAGGCATCGGTTAATTTTCAGTAACTAAGTTGGCTGTGTTTTCGATCTGAATGCGTTGTTGCACTGGGTAGGCCTATTGGATGTTGTCCCAATACGCCTCAATAATAGGCTTAGCTCAGCCTAATTTCTGACTAAGATAATTCAATCAGTTTATAGATTGACTGATAGATGGCGTTCAAATTATTCATTTGGCTCAGAATGATTTAACATTTTGATGACGGCAGCATAGGAGGTGATGGCAGAGTTCAGATTCTAAACTCAACAGGGTGGAATTATGGACCTTTATTCTTTATGTATTCAAATGTGAACTTTATTAATATTTTTAGTTAAAGAAAACAATGATAAAAAGGATGAAATAATAATAGCAGCTAATATAGAAGACTATCTATATGATATATGTAATTTTAATAATGTGTAGTTTTTACAAACAGTAGAAATATTGCCCCCAGTTATATGACCTACAGGTATCTTAAAATCACTATATTTGTCTGTCTGTCTATAACTCAGAGCAACATTACTAAGAAAAGTTACACTTAGAATGCTAATAATTTACCAAATATTAAAATGTGGTGTTGAAATTCAAACTTGTTTTTAAATTAATAATATTTGAATTATAATGGGATAGATTGGAATTAATTCGACATTCTTTCCAAAATATTTTCAGAGACTATCCAACAGAATGGGTTTGGAATTTGCTCTAGATGCTCTACAGAACGATATTGATTTGTTTTATGAAATTAGAAAGGGTTTTTGAATTATTCGAACCTTATATTATATGGGAATAGATAGTTGAAGATAGTTATATTATATGGAGTTGAAGATTCGAAGTTCTTTTTCGAAATATGACATAACATAGAAAATAAAAACTACATTTTCATAATCGTTTTTAATTTTTTTACGAAAGTAAAAGACAAATTTTGCATGATTGAAAATCTGAATATTATCCTACTTACTGATTATTAACGGTGGAAATTTTACTAAATATTCTAGATAGTGAGATTTAGAACATTGAAACAATAATGAATTTTGTCACAAATATATTTACTTCATTTCAATTACTGAATTAATGAAACAACAGCGTCTACTCACGATTTGAATGTTTAAACATTGTAATTTACTCGTAATGTATGTACTTATCTAGATGTTAATAGAGGATAGAAGCAAGTTATCGTACAATATGGTGTGCAGACGTTCCGTTGACGAGACGTTTCGTCGATATTTTTTCATAAAGGAGATATTAACAAACTCTATTGTTAAGAAACACGTACTTTAACAGAATAATGTATCAAACGATCAAAAAATTACAAAAAAGAATAATGGTAAGGGGGAAAACTATTAAATACATTTCTATCATTTTTCTACTTCAATACTAAACCAAAACTACTCAATAATAACAAATCGTTTTTAAGTAATTTAATATATTTGGGTCGAGTTACGTTTGTGATTTTTAAAATTTAAAACAATTTGCTCTCAATAATTTACGTTTCATAATTTAAAAATTTATATTGTCTGATTTGTACAGTCATTTTCAGTCGGTAAATGCCCTCTGAGTTTTAATTCTAGATTGATTGGTAAGATTTTACTTAAAAAACTCGCTGTTGAATATTTATCGATATTTTAGGTTTATTGTTATAAACAAAAAGTGATCATTTGAAACAAGTAATTGGCTTAAAATAGAAATAGTTCAGAGCTATCGAATGGTATCCCATTTTCGAATTCTCATCATGTAAGAAAAAAATATTAAAAATCCTCTCCAGGCTCCAATAAAAATATGAGTTTATTACATAAAATTATAGAACTAATATATTATTAATATTCTCAGAGTACTCGAAAAGACACCTTTACCCGAGCAAACACTGCAAAATACTAATAGGCAGTTGTGACACGAGGCTACTTATGGACTAAGAAATAAATTTAAGAATGCTCTTTGTGTGTGGATTTAGTCCTTTAGTTTTCAATGATTTCATTATTTGATACGATACATTTATGAGATTTTGTCTTGGCATGCATATACAATTTTTCAAATTACTTCAAAATAATTTGGAATTATTATAAGTAATTCTGGTTTAGTATTAAAGTAGAAAAACGATTGAAAATTAAAATAGCTTTCCTCCTTCAATCGTTTGATACATTATTCTGAATAAAGTACATGTTTTGTAACACTAGAGTGTGATAATATACCATTTGTGAAAATTTGTCGACGAAACTTCCTGTCGAAGAAACGTCTGTCAACCTACAATACATGCACGGTAACTCGGACTATTGTCTACAATATACCTTTAACAATTAAATCTTCTTTGTAGAAAAAATAAAAAGCGAAGACTGACGTCTACAAATTAGAATATTGTTCAAGCGAATAGATAAAATTACTAATTCAGTAACTAGACACTTATTTAATATTCAATAAATTACCAATATACTGTATCTACTTAATTTGAATATATCTATGAAAAAGTATGTCTATGTTACTATGAAGGTAATAGACTTCACCCAGTAAAATTCTCTAAAATAACAATTATAAAAATTTCATTCCTAATATTTATTGTATTCCTTTCTGCCAATACCATTACTATCTCTTGAGAAGCTTTACACTATCACAGTAGAGTCACTTCATCCTATCTTTTGAGAAGCTTTACACTATCACAGTAGAGTCACTTCATCCTATCTCTTGAGAAGCTTTACACTATCACAGTAGAGTCACTTCATCCTATCTCTTGAGAAGCTTTACACTATCACAGTAGAGTCACATCATCCTATCTCTTGAGAAGCTTTACACTATCACAGTAGAGTCACTTCATCCTATCTCTTGAGAAGCTTTACACTATCACAGTAGAGTCACATCATCCTATCTCTTGAGAAGCTTTACACTATCACAGTAGAGTCACTTCATCCTATCTCTTGAGAAGCTTTACACTATCACAGTAGAGTCACTTCATCCTATCTCTTGAGAAGCTTTACACTATCACAGTAGAGTCACATCATCCTATCTCTTGAGAAGCTTTACACTATCACAGTAGAGTCACTTCATCCTATCTCTTGAGAAGCTTTACACTATCACAGTAGAGTCACATCATCCTATCTCTTGAGAAGCTTTACACTATCACAGTAGAGTCACTTCATCCTATCTCTTGAGAAGCTTTACACTATCACAGTAGAGTCACATCATCCTATCTCTTGAGAAGCTTTACACTATCACAGTAGAGTCACATCATCCTATCTCTTGAGAAGCTTTACACTATCACAGTAGAGTCACTTCATCCTATCTCTTGAGAAGCTTTACACTATCACAGTAGAGTCACATCATCCTATCTCTTGAGAAGCTTTACACTATCACAGTAGAGTCACTTCATCCTATCTCTTGAGAAGCTTTACACTATCACAGTAGAGTCACTTCATCCTATCTCTTGAGAAGCTTTACACTATCACAGTAGAGTCACATCATCCTATCTCTTGAGAAGCTTTACACTATCACAGTAGAGTCACATCATCCTATCTCTGACAACATCACAGTTAATCATTATAAGCAATTAAACAGCTTGCACACCGGGGACTGACGCACACTTGCCAAAACTCTCTACTCCGGTACAACATTACTCTGACTAACTATCTTTGTGTGTTAGAGGACAGTGTGACAGTGGCTGATACAGGTGTGGGTGCCTTTAAACACTCTACTAAATACCTTCAGTTCCATCTTTACAGAGAGATAAAGGCTTTATTAGTAAGTAAAGGAGTCCAAAGGTGGTCCTATCGCCCCCTACCGGCCATTTATTCAGCCTGTTAATCACCATACACTCATTAGGTAGAAACTTTACGCAGTTATGAATATTCAGAGGGGGACTATGAATAAATTGAGGGGTACGTTAAATCTGCTCTCAGTGACAGAAAACCTTGTAACACTACCGGTAGATATGTAGTCTCCATTACTTTTTACATTTTTACTGCTAAATAAATTGAATATGTAAATTTATAAAATCAGTGAAGATTACAAGTGAAGAGTAAAATGTATATTTAGTAGCTAAATATTTTGTAGTGTCATAATTAGGGTATCAAAAAGACTTCTTCAATTATTATATTTTCTTTGAATTAAATAGGAAAAGCCTGCAAAAATATGGATTATAATATTATACTCACCAATTTACAAACATTCATATACTACACAGTGTGTTTTGCAGATAGCACACTAATCCTCTCCACTGTCCAATGGTAGGAAACATCCTCTTCATCTATGTGGTGAGTAAGAGCCTGTCAATGCTATTAGCTTACCCCTTTTTTAGTGTGAATTACTCCTCTGAAGAGTCTTAATTGCTTATTAATTAGTGGGGGGGGGGGCACTGCTCTCTCTGATTCACAGGAGAGAAAAGAAGTCAACACTGGAACTAACAAGCAGTCAATTTGACTGGTTTTTACTTTCAGAATATTTGTATCTTATAAATTATTATTGGTGGACATTTGATTCTTTTTTATTCTTAATTAAACATGACAGTAGAACAAAATAATAATTTTAAATAAAATAAAAAATAAATTATAATGACTTTATCGTTTTTTATACTTTTCGTTATATTAAAATTATAAAATTTTGTAAGTATCCACCAATAATTCTTATGAGATACAAATGTTTGGAAAGTAAAAACCAGTGAAATTGACTGCTTGGTAGTTACAGTGTTATTTACTATCGCTTGAGTGAATGGAGTAAGAATTATAATTATATTAATATAAAGCAACAAAATATAGGAATAAACATATTGCTTCATTATAGTTTAAAAGAAAAGTGCTCAATATATCCTATACATAATTAAATTGACAATATGATTACTACTTTCTCACGTTACAGTTGTAATAACAGGAATGGATTCCTTGTGTTATCTCATCGGTTCCGGTATTGAGTGGGAATTACTCTGGAATACGTGGCTTTATAATATCCCACAGGAAGGAATGAAAAGGAATAAGGTACTGTGAAGCAGTAAGAGAGGTAGTAAGTAACCTTTTCTATAATCTTAGATACTAACTTCAGTTAATGCATTGTTTCAAGAACATTTTCTATTGTATCTTCCTGCTAAAATAATATATCCTTTCTTTTAAATATTTTCATTTTGAAATGTTACTACATCGTTAAGCAATGGAGTACCAATCAAATTCTTTGCAGCGATGTTAAGTTTATATCTCAAATATGAAAAATTTGACAGTTAACCATTTGCTAAGTATTTTTCTTATGAAAAAGTAATATACAGCTT
The DNA here is from genome assembly GCA_947561585.1 of Caprella mutica. Taxonomy (NCBI): domain Eukaryota; kingdom Metazoa; phylum Arthropoda; class Malacostraca; order Amphipoda; family Caprellidae; genus Caprella; species Caprella mutica. The sequence goes on from CANNZV010002469.1 coordinate 80,027, forward strand.
TTTGTATTCTAACAAGATCTGTGAAATATTAGTTATGTGCTTCATTAATTTCTAATTATTCGTTTTTCATGAGAAAGTTCATGGCGTGTAACTCCCGAACTACTGAAGAAATCAGTGTATAACTTTGTAACTTTAAAGGAAAACCTGTAAAACTTTGTAACTTTAAAGGAAAACCTGTAAAACTTTGTAACTTTAAAGGAAAACCTGTAAAACTTTGTAACTTTAAAGGAAAACCTGTAAAACTTTGTAACTTTAAAGGAAAACCTGTAAAACTTTGTAACTTTAAAGGAAAACCTGTAAAACTTTGTAACTTCAAAGGAAAACCTGTAAAACTTTGTAACTTTAAAGGAAAACCTGTAAAACTTTGTAACTTTAAAGGAAAACCTGTAAAACTTTGTAACTTTAAAGGAAAACCTGTAAAACTTTGTAACTTTAAAGGAAAACCTGTAAAACTTTGTAACTTTAAAGGAAAACCTGTAAAACTTGTAACTTTAAAGGAAAACCTGTAAAACTTTGTAACTTTAAAGGAAAACCTGTAAAACTTTGTAACTTTAAAGTAAAACCTGTAAAACTTTGTAACTTTAAAGGAAAAACCTGTAAAACTTTGTAACTTTAAAGGAAAACCTGTAAAAACTTTTGCCAATAATTTCATTATTGTAAAAACAGTACTTGAATATTTTAATTGAATTCCATGCATGAATAATTTTTTTTTAATATTCTCCAATTTATATATTCTTCGAGCAAAAACAATGGAATACTATACATCTCTGTGAAGAACTCCATATCGCGTACACATGGATACCATGTGGTTTATTGGTTACAATGGTTATAATACAGTATAATAAATATGTGTTATCCAAATCATATTAAATCAATCTAACCATTATAAAAACACATAATTAACATGTGGTTATTTCATTTTAACACCATATCAAATAGAGATTGTATACATGTTATAGTTACCATCAAAGCAACATGTCAAAAACCATACTTAATTATATCAGATGCACATGTTATACATATGGAATTGTAGCTATTAGGGATTTGACTTAACACGATGAAAAAACATCAATAATGTGAAGGTGGTAGCGTTTAAAGTTCTGAAGATACAACTCATAGACTTCTAAAAGCCACATTTTGAGAAAATATGCAATAAATATAAAATTCTAAAAAGGCAAAACAGAAAATTCTCAATAAAACCAAAGAAAATCATCCATTAACACAAGCATCACTTACTAAGTCATTATGTGTCTGCATTGTCCTTATTTGTTTTTAGCCTCTTTCTTAAGAAATTCAAATATTTTGGGCTATGGCCGCCTGAAAGAATGATGCAAAAAATCTACATTCATTATTTTCAAATACTACCTTAAAAATGATTCGTTAAACACTATAAACTATCACGTTACCACAGTCAATTTTATCATTCTGTATACACATCTCAAAATTGCTAGATTTCATCATATACTGAGTGGCTGATTATTATGACCAGCTAATTAAAATATCAAATATTCAATATATTAAGTATATACGTACAGCTAGTACATTACTCAAATATATTATTTGTTATTTAGTCTATCCACATTTATATGATCGGTGCCCTCAGATTTAGCTAAAGTTAGTAATTGAATAATAGCGATAATGTATACTAGTGTAAATGGAAAAGGTTGAGAAAGAAAAGTTAATTTCACTTTCAATAAAATTGATATTTAAATTAAGTGAATAGATAAAGTATTATATGCTAATAGCAAAATCAATAGAGATTAAATATTTCAAATAGTAAAATAAATACGGGTAGTGAAGTCCGTAGACTATTAAATCCCATAGAAATTATTGAATTAATTAATAACCTAATTATTCCTCAACAGGCTTGTACCTAACTACCTGAAACTCTCTGCCACACTCTGTAATAACTATATAAAAAAATGATTAAAACTATGCATAAGATGTGACTATATCGCATATCTTTCGACTAAATGCAATTCATGAATAACTAATCTAAGTGCAATGTAAGAAGAAGGGTAATGATCTTGGTGCAATATTTTGGGTCTAGGCTGATTTTCCGAAATAAAATTTGCCTATAACTAAAGGTTATGATTTCGTTTCTTGTCTGTAACTTTTGTGTAATTTTACATTTTGTTTTAAATAAGTCTTTCGGCAAATTGGTATTTCGGCAAATCCTCACTTCGGCAAATCAGTTTTCGACAAATTTGGGTTTAGGCAAATTCGTATTCGAAGAATCCGGTTTGGCGAGTTAGGGTTCGGCAAATTTGTATCGGAGAATTTGGTATCGGCAAATTCGTTTTCGGGCAATTCGCCGGATACGCAATATCACATTATTTGTAACTTTTCAGCTTATGAAACAAACATAAACTAACATAGTGTGTCTATGGATTATAACCATACTTTCTATTCAACTTCTGACTATATTATGAATATTTGTTGACATTCTTATTCATCCTCTATATATTAATTTGCGGGTAATAAATACAAACAATATAATTTCAAATCTAATCTCTCACACTGAAAATATATTATAAAATTTATTAAAGATGTTATTATATTATATATTAATATAATTTGCACAATATTTACACAATTTATACAATATCTTTACAAACGGGAAATAAAATAGCAAATATAAAACTTTATACAGAAATAAAGAGTAATAAAACATATAAATAACAAATATAATCAGTTTAAATTAAAACTGTAGTTTAATATTACAGATGTGTGAATATAAACATTTTTATTTTTTACTGAATCATTTGAAGTTAACCGTTTACTTATAATAGTGTAGAAGCCATAAATAAAAAATGTAATCAGTTAGTCGACTGAATTAAAATTGAATGATTATTATTAAAGGTAATTCATTTAAAATCTACACTATTATACTTAATAGAAAAAGTAATTCAAATACTGCATTTTTAATGTAAACAAATGAGCATATAATAAAATAATTGAATAATTAATTAAACAATTGAAATATCAAAGAAATTAAATGATTTGAAAAATATAACTACAGATTTAGCAATATATGAAAACTTAAATTATGAATATATTTATATATTTAATAAAGTAACATAAGAAAATGAAATAAATAAATAAATTTTATTAACCCTGGTACGGCCAGCGTGTCTCAGAAGCCCAGTCTGGTTTGAAATATTGAAAAGTTATTTGAAAACTAATTGACTTAGATTAGAAGCTTTGTGACTTTCATTATCTATGATGTATAATTATTAATCGTATAATTATCAGTGAAAATAATGCAAGAAAATTTGTTCTATTCTGTTTTACCTCATTTTTGATAAAGTGAGCCTCTGGAGCCCGGGTGAAGTACAATCGCTGTTGCGTCACCTTTTTCATCACTTCTAGCAACATCACTGTAAATTACAATGTGATGCGACAGCGCACGTATTTCACCACAGGTCTAAATTTACGCATTGTAATGAAATGTTATAAAACTAAATAAAAACTAAATATGTAGCATTATTTTCATTGATTTTGTCTGAATAGGACTTAATTAACTGTAAAAATCTTGAATTTCCAGCAACTCGAGTCAAGATTCAATAGTAAATAGTTATAATTGCTCTGGAACTAGCCTCTCAGGCACTCGTGTCGTTCCAGAGTTAATCAAAGTAATTTAAAATAATCATTTATTTATTTATTTAAACTCAATGTGCCCTTACATTAAGAGTATAGATTCGGGCAATCTATACTCTTTCACAATAAAATACAGAATATAAACTTTGATCAAGACCCGGGGTAGTCTTTGACTATAAGGGTTTCCTATATAAAACTAGATAACAAAAAAAAAAGATGAGGTGTACACAGTGATTACAGGTTATTTTCTGTCATTAGAGGTATTCAAGGACAATCGATTTATTAAACTAGTTTTTAAAAATGGCATATGAAGAACAATTTCTAATGTTATTTTCCAATTCATTCCCTAATTTACATCCCTTATACAATAAGGATCATTTAGTTTTTTCACATCTATAGCGTGGGAGCACTATATTATTAGCATTACGAGTAGAATGGCTATGGCGATTTGTGTTACTAACAATGTAGTCATATACATCAGGATCATATGAAGCGCTGGCTACAGTTCTAAACATATGCTGCCCCAAAGTGAACTTAAAAAGATCTTCAAGTTTCAAAATTTCAATTCAGCAAACAAGGGTGATGTACTAGCTAGGTAGTCACTATTTGTTATGCACCTGATGGCTTTTTTCTGTAATAAATATAAATAACGAGTTAAATATTGTGCAGTATCACCCCAAACTAGCAAACAGTAATGAAGATATGGATGAACAAGAGAGTAATATAACATTTTTTTAACATTAAATGGAAGAACATCGTTAATTTTGATCATTTAATTGATAAGCAGTTACTAGACAACTGGTAAGCAGTTACTAGACAACTGGTAAGCAGTTACCAGACAACTGGTAAGCAGTTACTAGACAACTGGTAAGCAATATCCTCAAATATGTTCAAACAGTTATTTAAGTTATAAGTGAAATATGAGAGCAATTTTACCTTTAGTTTGCCTGTTACTTTGACATGGAAAACAATATATAATAATGTTAATATAATAAAGAGTCAGAATAAAAAGAAAGAGTCAGAAAAAAATAGTCAGAATAAAATTTCAATCTATTGAACATTAATAAAATATTTAAGTAGCAAGGGATTAAAAATATCATTGTTCATGTAACTGGGTTAATAGATTAATATCATTACACACACTGTCATATAGGTGTATCAAACTGATTAAATTCAGAACACTGAAGTTTTCTGATTCTATGAAGTCGTTTCAATGAATTCCTTTAGTAAATTATCAAATAAAAGAATGAAATGATGTCCATAACCATATCATCTATCAAAGTTATATTACGAATATACATAAGATATTCTCGTAAAAATAAACTTCATGTAAATAACATCAGAATTCTCATTGGTCTGTTATAAGTGACGTCATGGGAGTTTAGGCCAATAGCAGCACGTGTAATGGATTACGTCACGACTTTAAAGTCTCTGGATGAGGAAGTGAGGGTTTCAACCAATGAGCTGCCTTTACGTCACTAAAGAACCAACCAATGAGAGAGCTGCTTACAGTGAGAGTGGAATATGAGGACCAATGAGAAGGCTGTCCTGGGAATAGAGTGACCAATGGGAGGATCTGTACCATAGCGACATGGGCACAGATACCTTGGGAATTGCAATGCGCCACGCTATATTCCTGGCCTATGTATTCCAAACAAAAAATAGACAAACATGATCTAATTGATGAAATAAATGTACATTGAAGAACCCATTGAATATTGGCAGTTTATATCCGGGAAAATACTTTAGAAATTATCGAATAGAGCATAAAAACGCATTATATGATTTACACGGGACTTTTCAGTGTAATGAGCGTGACATATTTTATTTAGGTTAATATTAATGGTATATTTCAGTTCTTTTTGCTTAGTTCAATATAGAATTCAAATGATTAGAGAATCCCCCTAATATTTTAATAACAGATTATTTGGTACCTGAGAGATCGCTGTATATTTTAAATACAAAATTAAAATGAAATTGCACTGAACTAATTAAATCACCTGCAACTTTTTGCCTCTGACTTTCTGTTATTGATAATCATTTATAATAACCAAATAATTAGAAATAGAAATTAATTGTAGAAAATATCAATAAAACTATACTCATTAACAGTGTTATCTCCAAATTAAAATATTTTTGTTAATATGTTGATGCAATTTAAATAGCCTATTGAAATTCTATTGAGACTTTAGCCTAGTAAAGGAAACAATAGCAACAGAATTAAGGAATCATTTAATCTTGAATAAAATTAGAGAAATAATATTTTATCATGTAGGCCTACTACATAACTGAAAATGTATTTTAATTTTAATAAAACATTATTTTTTCGATAAAAGTAAGCAGTATTTAACCAAAAAAGTTATTTCAAATTCAAATTATTACCATATTATGGAAATTGTATATAATTTATAAATATTGAATTATTTAATATGCATTTTATTTTTAGTATAGAAAAATACTTTAACTAGAGAGAAAAGCACATGCAATTTAATGTAATATGTAATTATTTAAATTGCATGAAACACAACTACAACTAGTAACTGAGTCACAACGGAACACAACTACAACTAGTAACTGTGTCACAACGGAACACAACTACAACTAGTAACTGAGTCACAACGGAACACAACTACAACTAGTAACTGAGTCACAACGGAACACAACTAGTAACTGAGTCACAACAGAACACAACTACAACTAGTAACTGAGTCACAACGGAACACAAATACAACTAGTAACTGAGTCACAACGGAACACAACTAGTAACTGAGTCACAACAGAACACAACTACAACTAGTAACTGAGTCACAACGGAACACAACTACAACTAGTAACTGAGTCACAACAGAACAAAACTACTACTAGTAACTGAGTCACAACGGAACACAACTACTACTAGTAACTGAGTCACAACAGAACACAACTACAACTAGTAACTGATTTACAACGGAACACAACTACAACTAGTAACTGAGTCACCACAGAACACAACTACAACTAGTAACTGAGTCACAACAGAACACAACTCCAACTAGTAACTGATTTACAACGGAACACAACTACAACTAGTAACTGAGTCACCACAGAACACAACTACAACTAGTAACTGAGTCACAACGGAACACAACTACAACTAGTAACTAAAGTCACAACGGAACACAACTACAACTAGTAACTGAGTCACAATGGAACACAACTACAACTAGTAACTGAGTCACAACGGAACACAACTACAACTAGTAACTGAGTCACAACGGAACACAACTAGTAACTGAGTCACAACAGAACACAACTACAACTAGTAACTGAGTCACAACGGAACACAAATACAACTAGTAACTGAGTCACAACGGAACACAACTAGTAACTGAGTCACAACAGAACACAACTACAACTAGTAACTGAGTCACCACAGAACACAACTACAACTAGTAACTGAGTCACAACGGAACACAACTACAACTAGTAACTAAAGTCACAACGGAACACAACTACAACTAGTAACTGAGTCACAATGGAACACAACTACAACTAGTAACTGAGTCACAACGGAACACAACTACAACTAGTAACTGAGTCACAACAGAGCCCAACTACAACTAGTAACTGAGTCACAACGGAACACAACTACAACTAGTAACTGAGTCACAACAGAACACAACTACAACTAGTAACTGATTCACAACGAAACACAACAACAACTAGTAACTGAGTCACAACGGAACACAACTACAACTAGTAACTGAGTCACAACGGAACACAACTACAAATAGTAACTGAGTCACAACGAAACACAACAACAACTAGTAACTGAGTCACAACGGAACACAACTACAACTAGTAATTGAGTCACAACGGAACACAACTACAAATAGTAACTGAGTCACAACGGAACACAACTACAAATAGTAACTGAGTCACAACGAAACACAACAACAACTAGTAACTGAGTCACAACGGAACACAACTACAACTAGTAATTGAGTCACAACAGAACACAACTACAACTAGTAACTGAGTCACAACAGAACACAACTACAACTAGTAACTGAGTCACAACGGAACACAACTACAGCTAGTAACTAAAGTCACAACGGAACACAACTACAACTAGTAACTGAATCACAACAGAACACAACTACAACTAGTAACTGAGTCACAACAGAACACAACTACAACTAGTAACTGAGTCACAACGGAACACAACTACAACTAGTAACTAGTGTCACAACGGAACACAACTACAACTAGTAACTGGGTCACAACGGAACACAACTACAACTAGTAACTGAGTCACGACGGAACACAACTACAACTAATAAATGAGTTACAACGGAACACAACTACAACTAGTAACTGAGTTACAACGGAACACAACTACAACTAGTAACTAAAGTCACAACGGAACACAACTCCAACTAGTAACTGATTTACAACGGAACACAACTACAACTAGTAACTGAGTCACAACAGAACACAACTACAACTAGTAACTGAGTCACAACGGAACACAACTACAACTAGTAACTGAGTCACAACGGAACACAACTACAACTAGTAACTGAGTCACAACGGAGCACAACTACAACTAGTAAATGAGTTACAACGGAACACAACTACAACTAGTAACTGAGTTACAACGGAACACAACTACAACTAGTAACTGAGTCACAACAGAACACAACTACAACTAGTAACTGAGTTACAACGGAACACAAATACAACTAGTAACTGAGTTACAACAGAACACAACTACAACTAGTAACTGAGTCACAACGGAACACAACAACAACTACAACTAGTAACTGAGTTACAACGGAACACAACTACAACTAGTAACTGAGTTACAACGGAACACAACTACAACTAGTAACTGAGTCACAACAGAACACAACTACAACTAGTAACTGAGTCACAACGGAATACAACTACAACTAATAACTGAGTCACAACGGAACATAAGTACAACTAGTAACTGAGTTACGAAGAAACAAAACTACAACTAGTAACTGAATCACAACGGAATACAACTACAACTAGTAACTGAGTTACAACGGAACACAACTACAACTAGTAACTGAGTTACGAAGAAACAAAACTACAACTAGTAACTGAGTCACAACGGAACACAACAACAACTAGTAACAGAGTCACAACTGAACACAACTACAACTAGTAACTGAGTTACAACGGAACACAACTACAACTAGTAACTGAGTCACAACGGAACACAACTACAACTAGTAACTGAGTCACAACGGAGCACAACTACGAATAGTAACTGAGTCACAACGTAACACAACAACAACAACTAGTAACTGAGTCGCAACGGAACACAACTACAACTAGTAACTGAGTTACGAAGAAACAAAACTACAACTAGTAACTGAGTCACAACGGAATACAACTACAACTAGTAACTGAGTTACAACGGAACACAATTACAACTAGTAACTGAGTTACGAAGAACAAAAATACAACTAGTAACTAAGTCACAACAGAACACAACTACAACTAGTAACTGAGTTACAACGGAACACAACTACAACTAGTAACTGAGTTACAACAGAACACATCTACAACTAGTAACTTAGTTACAACGGAACACAACAACAATAAATAGTAAATGAATCACAACGGAACACAACTACAACTAGTAACTGAGTTACAACAGAACACATCTACAACTAGTAACTTAGTTACAACGGAACACAACAACAATAAATAGTAAATGAATCACAACGGAACACAACTACAACTAGTAACTGAGTTACAACAGAACACATCTACAACTAGTAACTGAGTTACAACGGAACACAACAACAATAAATAGTAAATGAATCACAATTTTAACACAACTACAACTAGTAACTGAGATACGAAGAAACAAAACTCCAATTCTAGTACAACGGAAGGTTTGGTCGTAAGTGAGTAGTTTGTTCAAGATAGATAACTTGATATAAAATAATAGTGTTTGTCACAATAAATGGCTTATAGTTCTACAATAAGTGGATTATATAAAAACACACAGAGAAAGGAATAGTTTAAATAAATCAAATTTGATTTGTTTCGATTTATATGATTGGTTGAATATTTCCTCTACCTACGTGGTGAGTTGCAGGTACTATTTAAAATGAGTTAAATTGAAGTTGGTTAAAACAAAACAGTCGTTTTGACTCATACCTATACTTTAAACAAGTACTGGCAACTCTCATAGTGAGTTAATTTATACACCAGATACATTGGATTAACAATTTTTGTCAGTTACTACAATACACCACGTCATAGTTGTTTTAACACACGTGAAAACATGAATAAAGTCCAACTAACTCACGTAATAAATTGATTCAAAGCATAAATTGATGGCCCATTAGATATGACCACATGGGTAAACTTTTTTCTCTCTGTGTTGCTCTATTGTATGAATTTGCTTGGTCACAATAAGTGGCTTGGTCCCACAATAGTAGCTCAGTCGAAATAATAGAGTGGTCGTACAATAATTGACTTAGTTGCAAAAAGGTGTTCAAATAAATCATCAACATGCACAAATACATTTCATTAACTCTTAAATTTTGTTCAATCACTAAAGGACTAAAACACAAAGACATGAATACAATAGGAACAATAAGAAGATAAAGAATGCATTGTTTTTAGTGTGGTGCATATTTCAGTGCAGCTCTAATATTTTAACTGCCACCAAAGTGTGATAAAATATCCATATGACTATTTTAAAGCTCTCTAGACACTGGTGATAAACATTGCACACTTTATTGCAAGAGAACCTATGTGACTTATACACTTTAATGATTAAATTGTTGTACAAACTAAGTGCATTAGAACTTATGATAACCTTTCTATAATATTTTAGACAAATATTAAAATAGGGGAAATTTTGTGTGAAATTTAGACATTATTAATGTAACAAGAGATGAAGCCTGAACTTTAATGTTAAAATAGTGGTAGACTGATGTGTTATTTAAATGTTAATATAGTGGTAGACTGATGTGTTATTTAAATGTTAATATAGTGGTAGACTGATGTGTTATTTAAATGTTAAAATAGTGGTAGACTGATGTGTTATTTAGATGTTAAAATAGTGGTAGACTGATGTGTTATTTAGATGTTAAAATAGTGGTAGACTGATGTGTTATTTGAATGTTAAAATAGTGGTAGACTGATGTGTTATTTAGATGTTAAAATAGTGGTAGACTGATGTGTTATTTAAATGTTAAAATAGTGGTAGACTGATGTGTTATTTAGATGTTAAAATAGTGGTAGACTGATGTGTTATTTAGATGTTAAAATAGTGGTAGACTGATGTGTTATTTAAATGCTAAAATAGTGGTAGACTGATGTGTTATTTAGATGTTAAAATAGTGGTAGACTGATGTGTTATTTAAATGCTAAAATAGTGGTAGACTGATGTGTTATTTAAATGTTAAAATAGTGGTAGACTGATGTGTTATTTAGATGTTAAAATAGTGGTAGACTGATGTGTTATTTAAATGTTAAAATAGTGGTAGACTGATGTGTTATTTAGATGTTAAAATAGTGGTAGACTGATATGTTATTTAAATGTTAAAATAGTGGTAGACTGATGTGTTATTTAGATGTTAAAATAGTGGTAGACTGATGTGTTATTTAGATGTTAAAATAGTGGTGGACTGATGTGATATTTAAATGCTAAAATAGTGGTAGACTGATGTGTTATTTAGATTTTAAAATAGTGGTAGACTGATGTGTTATTTAGATGTTAAAATAGTGGTAGACTGATGTGTTATTTAAATGTTAAGATAGTGGTAGACTGATGTGTTATTTAGATGTTAAAATAGTGGTAGACTGATATGTTATTTAAATGTTAAAATAGTGGTAGACTGATGTGTTATTTAGATGTTAAAATAGTGGTAGACTGATGTGTTATTTAGATGTTAAAATAGTGGTAGACTGATGTGTTATTTAGATGTTGAAAAAGTGGTAGACTGATGTGTTATTTAGATGTTAAAATAGTGGTAGACTGATGTGTTATTTAAATGTTAAAATAGTGGTAGACTGATGTGTTATTTAGATGTTAAAATAGTGGTAGACTGATGTGTTATTTAGATGTTAAAATAGTGGTAGACTGATGTGTTATTTAGATGTTAAAATAGTGGTAGACTGATGTGTTATTTAGATGTTAAAATAGTGGTAGACTGATGTGTTATTTAGATGTTAAAATAGTGGTAGACTGATGTGTTATTTAGATGTTAAAATAGTGGTAGACTGATGTGTTATTTAAATGTTAAAATAGTGGTAGACTGATGTGTTATTTAGATGTTAAAATAGTGGTAGACTGATGTGTTATTTAAATGTTAAAATAGTGGTAGACTGATGTGTTATTTAAATGTTAAAATAGTGGTAGACTGATGTGTTATTTAAATGTTAAAATAGTGGTAGACTGATGTGTTATTTAGATGTTAAAATAGTGGTAGACTGATATGTTATTTAGATGTTAAAATAGTGGTAGACTGATATGTTATTTAGATGTTAAAATAGTGGTAGACTGATGTGTTATTTAGATGTTAAAATAGTGGTAGACTGATGTGTTATTTAGATGTTAAAATAGTGGTAGACTGATGTGTTATTTAAATGTTAAAATAGTGGTAGACTGATGTGTTATTTAGATGTTAAAATAGTGGTAGACTGATATGTTATTTAAATGTTAAAATAGTGGTAGACTGATGTGTTATTTAGATGTTAAAATAGTGGTAGACTGATGTGTTATTTAGATGTTAAAATAGTGGTAGACTGATGTGTTATTTAGATGTTAAAATAGTGGTAGACTGATATGTTATTTAGATGTTAAAATAGTGGTAGACTGATATGTTATTTAGATGTTAAAATAGTGGTAGACTGATGTGTTATTTAGATGTTAAAATAGTGGTAGACTGATGTGTTATTTAGATGTTAAAATAGTGGTAGACTGATGTGTTATTTAGATGTTAAAATAGTGGTAGACTGATGTGTTATTTAGATGTTAAAATAGTGGTAGACTGATGTGTTATTTAAATGTTAAAATAGTGGTAGACTGATGTGTTATTTAGATTTTAAAATAGTAGTAGACTGATGTGTTATTTAGATGTTAAAATAGTGGTAGACTGATGTGTTATTTAGATGTTAAAATAGTGGTAGACTGATGTGTTATTTAAATGTTAAAATAGTGGTAGACTGATGTGTTATTTAGATGTTAAAATAGTGGTAGACTGATGTGTTATTTAAATGTTAAAATAGTGGTAGACTGATATGTTATTTAGATGTTAAAATAGTGGTAGACTGATGTGTTATTTAGATGTTAAAATAGTGGTAGACTGATGTGTTATTTAAATGTTAAAATAGTGGTAGACTGATGTGTTATTTAGATGTTAAAATAGTGGTAGACTGATGTGTTATTTAGATGTTAAAATAGTGGTCGATTGATGTGTTATTTAAATGTTAAAATAGTGGTAGACTGATGTGTTATTTAGATGTTAAAATAGTGGTAGACTGATGTGTTATTTAAATGTTAAAATAGTGGTAGACTGATGTGTTATTTAGATGTTAAAATAGTGGTAGACTGATGTGTTATTTAGATGTTAAAATAGTGGTAGACTGATGTGTTATTTAAATGTTAAAATAGTGGTAGACTGATGTGTTATTTAGATGTTAAAATAGTGGTAGACTGATGTGTTATTTAAATATTAAAATAGTGGTAGACTGATGTGTTATTTAGATGTTAAAATAGTGGTAGACTGATGTGTTATTTAGATGTTGAAATAGTGGTAGACTGATGTGATATTTAAATGCTAAAATAGTGGTAGACTGATGTGTTATTTAGATGTTAAAATAGTGGTAGACTGATGTGTTATTTAGATGTTAAAATAGTGGTAGACTGATGTGTTATTTAAATGTTAAAATAGTGGTAGACTGATGTGTTATTTAGATGTTAAAATAGTGGTAGACTGATATGTTATTTAAATGTTAAAATAGTGGTAGACTGATGTGTTATTTAGATGTTAAAATAGTGGTAGACTGATGTGTTATTTAGATGTTAAAATAGTGGTAGACTGATGTGTTATTTAGATGTTGAAAAAGTGGTAGACTGATGTGTTATTTAGATGTTAAAATAGTGGTAGACTGATGTGTTATTTAAATGTTAAAATAGTGGTAGACTGATGTGTTATTTAGATGTTAAAATAGTGGTAGACTGATGTGTTATTTAAATGTTAAAATAGTGGTAAACTGATGTGTTATTTAGATGTTAAAATAGTGGTAGACTGATATGTTATTTAGATGTTAAAATAGTGGTAGACTGATGTGTTATTTAAATGTTAAAATAGTGGTAGACTGATGTGTTATTTAGATGTTAAAATAGTGGTAGACTGATATAATATTTTAATGTTAAAATAGTGGTAGACTGATGTGCTATTTAGATGTTAAAATAGTGGTAGACTGATGTGTTATTTAAATGTTAAAATAGTGGTAGACTGATGTGTTATTTTAATGTTAAAATAGTGGTAGACTGATGTGTTATTTAAATGTTAAAATAGTGGTAGACTGATGTGTTATTTAAATGTTAAAATAGTGGTAGACTGATGTGTTATTTAGATGTTAAAATAGTGGTAGACTGATGTGTTATTTAGATGTTAAAATAGTGGTAGACTGATGTGTTATTTAAATGTTAAAATAGTGGTAGACTGATGTGTTATTTAGATTTTAAAATAGTGGTAGACTGATGTGTTATTTAGATGTTAAAATAGTGGTAGACTGATGTGTTATTTAGATGTTAAAATAGTGGTAGACTGATGTGTTATTTAAATGTTAAAATAGTGGTAGACTGATGTGTTATTTAAATGTTAAAATAGTGGTAGACTGATATGTTATTTAGATGTTAAAATAGTGGTAGACTGATATGTTATTTAGATGTTAAAATAGTGGTAGACTGATGTGTTATTTAGATGTTAAAATAGTGGTAGACTGATGTGTTATTTAAATGTTAAAATAGTGGTAGACTGATGTGTTATTTAGATGTTAAAATAGTGGTAGACTGATGTGTTATTTAGATGTTAAAATAGTGGTAGACTGATGTGTTATTTGAATGTTAAAATAGTGGTAGACTGATGTGTTATTTAGATGTTAAAATAGTGGTAGACTGATGTGTTATTTAAATGTTAAAATAGTGGTAGACTGATGTGTTATTTAGATGTTAAAATAGTGGTAGACTGATGTGTTATTTAGATGTTAAAATAGTGGTAGACTGATGTGTTATTTAAATGCTAAAATAGTGGTAGACTGATGTGTTATTTAGATGTTAAAATAGTGGTAGACTGATGTGTTATTTAAATGCTAAAATAGTGGTAGACTGATGTGTTATTTAAATGTTAAAATAGTGGTAGACTGATGTGTTATTTAGATGTTAAAATAGTGGTAGACTGATGTGTTATTTAAATGTTAAAATAGTGGTAGACTGATGTGTTATTTAGATGTTAAAATAGTGGTAGACTGATATGTTATTTAAATGTTAAAATAGTGGTAGACTGATGTGTTATTTAGATGTTAAAATAGTGGTAGACTGATGTGTTATTTAGATGTTAAAATAGTGGTGGACTGATGTGATATTTAAATGCTAAAATAGTGGTAGACTGATGTGTTATTTAGATTTTAAAATAGTGGTAGACTGATGTGTTATTTAGATGTTAAAATAGTGGTAGACTGATGTGTTATTTAAATGTTAAGATAGTGGTAGACTGATGTGTTATTTAGATGTTAAAATAGTGGTAGACTGATATGTTATTTAAATGTTAAAATAGTGGTAGACTGATGTGTTATTTAGATGTTAAAATAGTGGTAGACTGATGTGTTATTTAGATGTTAAAATAGTGGTAGACTGATGTGTTATTTAGATGTTGAAAAAGTGGTAGACTGATGTGTTATTTAGATGTTAAAATAGTGGTAGACTGATGTGTTATTTAAATGTTAAAATAGTGGTAGACTGATGTGTTATTTAGATGTTAAAATAGTGGTAGACTGATGTGTTATTTAGATGTTAAAATAGTGGTAGACTGATGTGTTATTTAGATGTTAAAATAGTGGTAGACTGATGTGTTATTTAGATGTTAAAATAGTGGTAGACTGATGTGTTATTTAGATGTTAAAATAGTGGTAGACTGATGTGTTATTTAGATGTTAAAATAGTGGTAGACTGATGTGTTATTTAAATGTTAAAATAGTGGTAGACTGATGTGTTATTTAGATGTTAAAATAGTGGTAGACTGATGTGTTATTTAAATGTTAAAATAGTGGTAGACTGATGTGTTATTTAAATGTTAAAATAGTGGTAGACTGATGTGTTATTTAAATGTTAAAATAGTGGTAGACTGATGTGTTATTTAGATGTTAAAATAGTGGTAGACTGATATGTTATTTAGATGTTAAAATAGTGGTAGACTGATATGTTATTTAGATGTTAAAATAGTGGTAGACTGATGTGTTATTTAGATGTTAAAATAGTGGTAGACTGATGTGTTATTTAGATGTTAAAATAGTGGTAGACTGATGTGTTATTTAAATGTTAAAATAGTGGTAGACTGATGTGTTATTTAGATGTTAAAATAGTGGTAGACTGATATGTTATTTAAATGTTAAAATAGTGGTAGACTGATGTGTTATTTAGATGTTAAAATAGTGGTAGACTGATGTGTTATTTAGATGTTAAAATAGTGGTAGACTGATGTGTTATTTAGATGTTAAAATAGTGGTAGACTGATATGTTATTTAGATGTTAAAATAGTGGTAGACTGATATGTTATTTAGATGTTAAAATAGTGGTAGACTGATGTGTTATTTAGATGTTAAAATAGTGGTAGACTGATGTGTTATTTAGATGTTAAAATAGTGGTAGACTGATGTGTTATTTAGATGTTAAAATAGTGGTAGACTGATGTGTTATTTAGATGTTAAAATAGTGGTAGACTGATGTGTTATTTAAATGTTAAAATAGTGGTAGACTGATGTGTTATTTAGATTTTAAAATAGTAGTAGACTGATGTGTTATTTAGATGTTAAAATAGTGGTAGACTGATGTGTTATTTAGATGTTAAAATAGTGGTAGACTGATGTGTTATTTAAATGTTAAAATAGTGGTAGACTGATGTGTTATTTAGATGTTAAAATAGTGGTAGACTGATGTGT
>CANNZV010002470.1:0-96810 GCA_947561585.1 Caprella mutica
GAGGGGGCCGTCTCCCTAGAATAGATTTTTTATAAATTGATACACAAATTGGCAATTTTCAGGGTTGATGCAATTAATCAAATCGCGTATTTCTTATTTAGGATTTTCTTTTCAACTTTGCCCCCTCCAACCCCTACCCTCAATAAACCCCTAATTAGGTTTATTACATTCAAAAGGCATCAACTCATACAATTTGGTTGTCTAAAAAGTTACAGAGCTATTTTTTTCAAATTCGTCTGAGAGAAATTGTAAAAGGATTTTTTTCGAATTTTTTTTTCCAAAAACATTTTTTTTTTTTATATATTATTGTACCTCATCTCACATTGAGAAATTTGAAAATACCCTGTTCGTTACTCGGAGTGCAATTCTTTCATGAAGCAAATGAAACAAATCCCATGTCTCTAGCTCAAAAATGTATGAGTTGATGCCTTTTGAAGACGAAAAAATGTACTTTTCAGGAGATTTCATTTGCTGAATTTTTTAGGAAAAAAATTTGTCAAACTCAAATTATTCTGGCTCCATGAATTAGCGTGGAAACTCCTGTTTGAGTGTTATGTTTCTCTTTTTGTTGCATCTACTGTAGTCAACAAATCCTTTGATGTGGGATCCATTAAGCCTTCGAAACCTAGGTGCTGACAACTCTTTCGACATATCTGACAGGTATAATTTACATTATTGTCCATCTGTTTTTGAAGCACTTCTAGATTATTTTTAGCTCTAATATTTTGACATGTTTTCCGGGAGACTATAAGACATCATTTTTATGCAAAAAAAAAAATCAAATATGTTAAGTTTTGGGGGAGAGGGTCCCTTTAAACTTCTCAAGAAAATTATACAGTTTTTGACCCTATATTTAAAAAGGGAAAAGTATTTAAGGTTAAGTTTTTCCATAATTATTATATATAATGCTCAGAAATCATGATTCTATTAATTGAAATTAAGATACATTTTTCAAATGATAAATCCCTATTAGGAAATGCATATGTAAAGGCATTTCTGCATGCTAATTATTAACAATTATGTTATATATATAGATTGTTAGATCATCATTACGGACATACTCAATTGAATAATAAATTCTTTTTGTTTTCAATTAGTCACTAAGTAATATTATTCTTAAATATATGGATTTCATGGTTATTATGTTCGAAATAAATCACACTCAAGAGATGCACATCTCTGTTTAGTTTATATAATCAGAATTTAATGAACTAGAAAATATTGGTATCTTAAGTAGGCCCACAAACATCAAGTTGCTAGTGTCTCTTCTTCCAATGAATTCCAATGTATAGATTAAATCTCTACCGATATTGATCTCTTTCTTTTGTTGGACCATTGGGAAACTTTTTCAAATTTTTAAGTTCTGTCAGAAAATATAGTCACCTTGTTGATTTACTATCATAGAAAAGCGTCACTGTGATGATGTACTATCAAGAAAAGAGTAGTTGTGATGATGCTCAATTCATATTCATTTTATTCTTTTCTTGAATGTTTATGTTATGTTCTATTTATTTATGTAAAATATGATCTGAGATGTAAATTTACTAATTTTTTTTAACTTGCCCGAAAAAATTCTATCTTTAGGAAATAATAAAAGGGCTTAATGAATTATTGTTCATCTTTTTGTACTTTTCATCGATAAAATCCTTATCCTTTTCCTCAGATGTACTATCAGAGAAAAGATTCATTGTGATATTATACTATCAGAGAAAAGTCACTGTGATGATGTACTATCATAGAAAAGAGTGACTGTGATGATGTACTATCAGAGAAAAGAGTCACTGTGATGATGTACTATCAGAGAAAAGAGTCACTGTGATGATGTACTATCAGAGAAAAGAGTCACTGTGATGATGTACTATCAGAGAAAAGAGTCACTGTGATGATGTACTATCAGAGAAAAGAGTCACTGTGATGATGTACTATCAGAGAAAAGAGTCACTGTGATGATGTACTATCAGAGAAAAGAGTCACTTTGATGATGTACTATCAGAGAAAAGAGTCACTTTGATGATGTACTATCAGAGAAAAGAGTCACTGTGATGATGTACTATCAGAGAAAAGAGTCACTGTGATGATGTACTATCAGAGAAAAGAGTCACTTTGATGATGTACTATCAGAGAAAAGAGTCATTGCAGTTTTTTAATTTTTTATCATTTTAAATATTACAAATTTGTTTTCGTGTACCCAGAACAATTAAAAAATATCCACAAAAATGACAATCAGTTTATTAATCGTTATTAGTAAACTGTGAAGAAATAATCACAATCATTAAACGCAATGATTTTTGAGAGTTTACTAATTTCAAATTACAAACAAATATATTTAACTAATGTAAGGCTCGTAGAATTTTTATAATTGGTCTTGGCAAACGACGATAACTGTGATTCGAGAAATGAACATCGTACGGAGACTCTTTCTTTGACTGTACACAGGTCGCTAGCCTCTAAAAGCCGGAAAAACTCATCACGATATCTGCCCTCTTTCCATGCGGGGCAAAATGGAGCAAACTAAACATGCAGGGAATGTTAAAAGAAGAGGATTCAAAGCCATGGTATTTTTAACAGAAAATGTTATTGCAGCGGTAGGGAAACATCTCGGTACTCAGACACGCTAAGCACTCGGAAAGTGGATGTTATCATTGGTCATGAACCAACACCCAGTTTCCGAGTACTGTGAAACTAATTAAGTGTCCGAGTAACGCGACGTTAGCCGACAACAAAATGTTAAAAAGGTTTTACTCGAACATCGAAAAAAAAAACTTACAATTGGACGATCTCTCCATAACATGACTTTGAAAAACTCTCAAAATTCAAAGCTTTTCAAGAAAATAAGGGCAGTAAAAGGGTAGGCCGAAGCTGTGCCTCTGCCGTCAGTTTTACAAACCTTATTGCCAACATCGCTACTTAATTAATAAAACCTAATTAAAGAAATCAAAAGGGTTAAGAATCGAAAGAAAAAAGGTTTAGGAAAATGTAAAATGAAGAAAAGAAGTTGAATATTTGAGAGTTTTTATATAAATTGTCCTCTATTCTTCAAAAACAAACAACTTTTGTTTCTAATCAACTATAATTGTGAAAAAGAAAATTATGGATGTACTACTTTTTTCCACACGATTATCAGCTGCCATCGGTGTACCAACCGTGGAGTGTCAGATATTTCGATATTAGGTTTTCAAAGAAATAAGTTGCGTAGATAATTAAATATTAGGATATAAATAACTAATAATTAATGTAAAATAAGTATTCTATATAGGAACTTTCGTACGTAACGGATATAGTAATCATATTTCAAAATGAATATCTATCATACGTCTGGCAGTGGTGAACACACTGAAGCTGACTCATCATTCCCAGAAGAAGAGTTTTTATCGGTAATTCGACTATTATGGTCGGTGACGGTATATATGGATCGTATTTATCGTAAAATATCATAATTTCATACATTATCGTCGGGATTTTGTTAGGGAATGTTCGACGAAAAAATAACATGTGTTCTAAATTTATTATCAAATATGATAATATTTTAATTGGGACATTTACCAACGTGTAAAGGTGATCTTTGTATCAACGTAGAGAGGTGATCTTTGTATCAACGTAGAGAGATGATCTTTGTATCAACGTAGAGAGATAATCTTTGTATCAACGTAGAGAAACGATCTTTTTATCAAGGTAGTTAGATGATCTTTTTATCAACGTAGAGAAACGATCTTTTTATCAACGTAGTTAAATGATCTTTTTATCAACGTAGTTAGATGATCTTTTTATCAACGTAGTTTAATGATCTTTTTATCAACGTAGTTAAATGATATTTTTATCAACGTAGTTGAATGATATTTTTATCAACGTAGTTAAATGATTTTTTTATCAACGTAGTTTAATGATCTTTTTATCAACGTAGTTAAATGATCTTTTTATCAACGTAGTTAAATGATCTTTTTGGCATCGCTTATAATCACAGATCGAAAACCGAAAAACGGCGATCTTAATTCGCCGAATATGGAAACTATTCCTTGCCGCCGATACGTTCCACTATATTTTTATATCTGATTTTTGTATTAGTGTTAATAAAGACGAAAGAACACTCCTCTATCTTCAGAAATCTAAATAAAGCCCCTTTCACTGAAGATGGAAAGGCAAATGATGAGGTAGAAGGTAAGAGCCTGTGTGGTGCTGGTAGAAGAACCACTACTGAAGTAATGGACTCTTTCTATTTTTCTACCGGCTTCAAGTGCGAGGTAATTACTTGCTCCAACTGGAGGAACTTTGGCCACAGAAAGGATGTCACTTTGAGTGAGAGAAAGACCTTGGGCCTCATTGGATTGGTTTATTGTGACGCTCTTGTTGTGGTCTTTTGTGGGATCTAAAGTTGTTTCTGACTTAGTTAAATTTGAAGTAAATAGAAGATGTATTGGAGTTGCGTTTTGATCTTTTGATCTAGGATTTTCTGTTAGGAACTCCAAGCTAGGTTTCCCAAGGTCCTTTAATTCGTCTGTATGATTATATATTGTATCATTTTTTTCTATATAGTTATCCATTGTGTAATTATTCTTTGAACTGTTAGATTCGTTTTCTACTTTAAAAATTTCTTCCAATCTAGTAATGTTATCTTCTATAAAAACATTGAAATTGGTAGAATTTGAAAATTCATTATGGTTTTTGAACCTAAAATTATCGGTATAATTAATTGAATTTGATATACTTGGCTGGTTTTCGGACAAAAGATTAAAAGTATAGTTGTTTGAATTCAAAACAGGCAGGCTGTCTAATATATAATTTTTAGTATAATTTGAATTTGATATATTTGGTTGGTTTTCGGACAAAAGAGTAAAAGTATAGTTGTTTGTATTTAAAACAGGCCGGGTTTCGAATACATAACTATTAGTATTATTCGAATTTGTTATATTTGGATGGCTTTCGGACAAAAGATTAAGAATATAGCTGTTTGAATTCAAAACAGGCAGGATTTTGAATATATAATTATTGGAATTATTCGAATTTGATATATTTGTCTGGCTTTCGGACAAAAGATTAAGAGTGTAGTTATTTGAATTTAAATCAGGCACGCTGTCGAATACATAATTTTTAGTATAATTTGAATTTGATATATTTGGCTGGTTATCGGACAAAAGAGTAAAAGTATAGTTGTTTGAATTTAAAACAGGCCGGGTTTCGAATACATAACTATTATTATTATTAGAATTTGATATATTTGGCTGGTTTTTAGACAAAAGATTAAAACTATGGTTGCTTGACATTAAAACAGGCAGGTTTTCGAATATATAATTAATAGCATTATTCGAATTCGATATATTTGGCTGGTTTTCGACCTTGATATTATGTGTATAACTATTCGAAATCGATATATTATTTTGATTTTCAGACCTAACGTTATTAGTATGAATGTTCGAATTCGAAGCTTTTTCTTGGTACTTAGAACTTGGATTAAGAGTAAAACTATTCAAATTTGTAACAGGTTGGTTTTCGGATTTAAGATGGTATGTGTAATCAGTAGTGTTTCTGATTCGGACATCATCGTCATCACTTTCAAATAGAGTTAACTGGGAATTCTGTTTTCGTGAGAAAGGGTCAAACAATTCGATGAAATCTGTTTCCACGAAATCAACAGCAATAGAGTCCACATTTTCTTTCACAGGTTCCAAAGGATCATAAATTATGAAATTTAGAGGAAGTTTGGCCTCTTGTATACCATTCAACAGGTGATGTCTCAAATGTTTCACTATTTCAGATTTGGTTAGTGTACCTTCAGTCTGAGTTTCATCTACATGTCCTTTATGTTCATTTCGAAGAGATAGATCAGCTTGTCTTTTCGCCGTTTCGAAAATCTTGTCGAAAAGGAGTTTAAAGATGTTGTAATTTCGAAATCTTCTTCGCAAATGTGGAAATTTGAATCTTCTACGTAGCTTCTTCCTTGGTTTTTGTTTTATGAGACTATTAGAGGTATTAGATTCTTCAAGCCTTTTGATTTTTCGTCTTCTTTTTCGCTTTGATCGTAAATTATGAATCCCTCTATCATCATCCATTTTGAAAGTCGTCATATTGTCGGAAAGAGGTTTTAATTTCGCTACCTTTTTACCTTCGCGATTCTTAATCCATATTATTGGACTAACAGGCTTTTGAACACTGTTAGTCCCATTCCGATCATAACCAGTGATATTTTTGATAATGTTTTTATTTCGTGGACCCTTATACCGTCTACGCCTTCTATAAATTTTTCTCCCATTTCTCATACCGACATATTGGATCCCATTCTTTCTCCTCCTCTTCAAGTACCTCCCGCGCAATTTGGTTTTATTTTGACGATCGAATCTCAATCCTAAGTCCCAATGTCTGTGACGAATTGAGGACATTCGGTTTCTCCGCGAAGTTCGGCTATGAGACAAATTGGGGAACTGTTTAGTGGATTGTTTTTTCGTGTAAATCTTCAAGAGATTTTTGCTGACACGCGATTTCTTTCGTCTTAGTTTTGAATTCACTTTTCTACGCTTGTAGATCCTAGTTTTTCTAGAATTCGATTCATCGATTCTAGTTCTGAAAAGTCTACCTATTAATGATTTCGGGTACTTGGAAGTGTTCTGAGTTTTTGTTTTTGAGTTTAGAGGACTATTTAAACAGTCAGAGGTTTGGAAATTTGCAGAAGAGCAAATGTCCTGCAATTGAGAAGAGAAAAGTCAAACTACAAAATGAAAAAAAGTTTCTAGAGAGATAAACAAGCTGCCATTTTCTCAAAACAAAATGAGAGGAAATTCAGATGGAGATAATTTCAAAATATTTCTATTCTTCACCATCGAAATAATTGATTGAGTTGATAATCTTTTTATCTTTTAATAAACAAAGAATTCATTCTGAAAAGAGTAGGCAGACCTAATTTTGAATTATGTCCATAGAAACTTTCTAACCAAGAAATTGAAAGCCAAATTTCAAATAGCATATAGGTTTGTTGTTCAATTTTCAGCTAAACTAAGCATTTGGTAATTGCAACATTACTCTAACAGGAAAAAAATTCTCAATCTACAACACAACAAAAATATTGTACCAATTCTACAATTTAAAAATAACTTACTTTCGAGTCCTGGAGCAAGTAATTTATTAGAATTATTTATCATTAAAGAAATAGTGGACAAAATGACTAACATAGAAAGTCGATAATATTAATCTTGACCCTCATTTGCAGGTCATAATGACCTAATAATAAACTCATATTTTCTACCTTTCTAGCTACCTATACTTTTATGTCACACACAAAAAAAGATGAATTTACAAATGGAAGTACAGTAGAACTCCTCTATAAGGAATGAGTTAGGATGTATTCCGTATAATGAACAAATTTTAATTAGTCTGCGATGAATTGCCATCACTTTTAGAAACCTGATGGCAATTTATGGCAGACTAAAGAAAATCTGGTCACTATACGGGCTACATCCTAACTCATTCACTATAGAGGAGTTCTACTGTACCCACTTCAAACGATGCGCATCCCAGCTACCTAAGGACATTAGAGTGTATCCTCTCACCTCTACGATAGGACCAGCCATCCTGTTGAGGAAGTTCTTGGTGAAGAGAGCAGTCTCGTTACCACAGGAATCGTACACGACTCTCTCGGAACATTGGAGGTATTCCTGGAATGAACTGATAGGGGGGGGGGGGGTTAGATGGTACATAGGGGAATATTTCAAGAACAAAATCATCATGTAAACTCTGGGGAGAGGGGAGACCGTCTCATTTTAAATAAAATATAATTATAGTACAAATTTTGAAATTTTCAAAGCTCATGTAACAATTTTAATGGAGTGTTTTTAATTTTTTTCTCAATTTTTCCTCCTGCATCTCACAAAAATTGTAACTTTCTAAATGCTTTTCATATAATTTTTGAGCTAGGGACAATATGCTTATTCCACCAAGTTACAGAGCGTCTTTGCAATTTCGTATAAGAAAATAATTTTATTATATTTTTCCAAATTAAAAATGAACTTCAAAAATGTTTATTTAATTCCATGTATTTTTTCACACATTATGATTAAAAAAAGACGGTTTATTTAATTGTGAAACAAATGAAAGAGGCTCCATGCCTCTACCCCAAAAACTGTAAAAAGAGAAAAAATTTTGCTGTCAAAAAAATGAACTTTACCAAAGAGCCACTATTCTTAGATTAAAAGAAAATTAGTAACGCACTTCTAGGTAGTTTAGACTTTAATATTTTAATTTAAAACATGGAGCGGGAAACTAAAACGAACCATCATATGCTAAAAAGAAAAGAAAAATAGATTTTATATTTCAAACAACCCCACAAAAAAATAGGAGAGAATTTTCAAGATGTTTCACTTTCCACAATTTTTGAGCTAGAGAGATAGGGTTTGTTTCCTCTTGTACATAATTTAGTTGTCTGTCAAGGTATTACAGAGGGTTTCTTTACAAATAGGTCTTAGAAAATTAAAAACAGTAGGGGTTAAAAAAAAATGTTCGTGAATTCCCATAATATTTTTCACACATCGAGAAAATGGTAGAAAATGAATGAACTTTTCAGGAGAGCAAATTTTATTTTTATTATTTTGAATGGTGAATATTTTTTTATTTTTTCCTCCAGATTTTAGTGAGAAAGCCCCCTTTTAATGGGGTTTGCATGAGCTTATTAATACTAAACTTTTTCAAGAGGATAAATTAAACTCAACTTTGTAGCTTTTTGTGGGATTTGAGCTTTCGAACAGAATTCACCAAAACATGAGTGAAAAAACTGAACAAAAATAATGCTGCTGATGAAGACATTTTGCTTTTGAAAAATGCTTCCTAGGAAATCTTCAACATTGAGTACAAATTATTTCACTATAATCTTTCACAATAATACTAAATAGCTAAGTATCTTGTGTTGATTAGGTACCAGAGTTAACAGAAGTTATTTCTCATAATTTATAGATATATAAGTTAATTTCTGTAATTAATAAGTATTTAAGTTAATTTCCCATAATTTATAATAGGTACATAAGTTTATTTAAAATTCTGAATGCCTACACTACATCTCATTCATTTATAAATTCTTACAAAGTAAATGTCTACAAAGATACTTTTTAACGGAGTCTCCGCTCAACTATTTTCTATGACGGGAATGAAAGAAAATAACATTTCTCAGGGTAACTGTGACAATATTGCTTCGTCTTATCTATTAAAAAAGTAATTTCAACCCTCTCTATAAATACTCTACTTTCAAACTATAATACTGGCTGATTTCTTTAATTTAATAAAAATAAGGATTAGGTGGACATGAATTAGTAAAATTTAATTATTTATTATTATATTTCAATAATAACCTAAATTGCCAAATCTAAGATTATTTAGTATTGATGTGGTCTATTTTTCCTCACCAACGGTCCAACAGAGAGTTTCAACTCATCAACAGAGAGTTTTAACTCATCAACAGAGAGTTTTAACTCATCAACAGAGAGTTTTACTCATCAATAGAGAGTTTTAACTCATCAACAGAGAGTTTTAACTCATCAACAGAGAGTTTTAACTCATCAACAGAGAGTTTTAACTCATCAACAGAGATTTTTAACTCATCAACAGAGGGTTTTAACTCATCAACAGAGAGTTTTAACTCATCAACAGAGAGTTTTAACTCATCAACAGAGGGTTTTAACTCATCAACAGAAAGTTTAACTCACCAACAGAGGGTTTTAACTCATCAACAGAAAGTTTAACTCACCAACAGAGAGTTTTAACACACCAACAGAGAGTTTTAACTCACCAACAGAGAGTTTTAACTCACCAACAGAGGGTTTAACTCATCAACAGAAAGTTTAACTCACCAACAGAGAGTTTTAACTCACCAACAGAGAGTTTTACTCACCAACAGAGAGTCTTAACTCACCAACAGAAAGTTTAACTCACCAACAGAGGGTAATGACGTTCCTAGCCTTGTCTCTCTCGCTAAGTCGCACCACCGCTTCGTTCAAGCCCGCTGTCTTGCTGTGGTAAACCTCTGAGCAGCGGTTGTATTTAGGGTTGACTTGACGCATGCAAGGCGCGTGACGGATATATTCTGCGAAAAAATTTCGTTCAGGGAATAAAGTTTTGAAGAAAAAAAATTGAAAATTTGATTTTTGGAAAAATTTATAAAAATCATTTTCCAGAAATTAGATCAAAATAATATATAAAAAAAAACAGCTACTAGAAACCTATTTCCAAATTTTTTTGGAATACTAAAAAGAATATGCTGCTATTTTTTATTGAATGTAGAAATTTGATAAATACAATTTTGAGAAAATAATAATAAATCCATTTCTTAATATTTGAAAAATCTAATTTTCCCTTCATTTTCCTCTTTTTTAAGCATCAAAGTGCCACTTTTCTCACCCTGTTGGTACCGACTACCACTGGCTGTACATAGGTCCCTAATAACCAACATAGTGCCGTTGTAGAGCTTGTTAAAGTAGTTACGGTGCTGAGGACTCAGACACCTGCGAGTGTAGTTGTCGATGCACTGCAGACCCGATATCAGAACGGGGCACATTTGGTTCAACTCCTCCCATGACGCTGTTAAAAAAGGTAAATAGGCTTTAAAAATACATGTAGTAAAGTGAATACAACATATTGACTAGAAAATTTAAAATATTTTATTGGAAAAATAAATATCTTAAATTTGTTGATTTTTTTTAAATAATTTTTTTAATACATTTTTTATAGACTACAATAGGTTTAATTCAGCCATCTTCCATAGTTTAACCACATATGTTGAAAAATTAGCCCCTTATTTAAAGGCTGTTCTCATTATTAACTGGATTTTATACAAACTTTTAAAATTTTCTACCTAATTTTCCCAATTTTCTACCTTTTTTCAATTTTCTAACTAATTTTCCCAATCTTCTACCTAATTTTATCAATTTTCTATCTAATTTTATCAATTTTCTATCTAATTTTCCCAATTTTCTACTTAATTTTCCCAATCTTCTACCTAATTTTATCAATTTTCTATCTAATTTTATCAATTTTCTATCTAATTTTCCCAATTTTCTACCTTTTTTCAATTTTCTACCTAATTTTCCCAAACTTCTACCAAATTTTATCAATTTTCTACCTTTTTTTCAATTTTCTACCTAATTTTCCCAAACTTCTACCAAATTTTATCAATTTTCTACCTTTTTTTCAATTTTCTACCTGATTTTATCAATTTTCTACCTAATTTTTCGAATTTTTTGACAATTTTTTCTTATCAATTTCCGACCTAATTTTTTTTCAATTTTCTACCTATATTTCTTAAATTCAATTGTTTCTAAGAAACAATTGCAATTCAGTCTGTAGGACACCGTACCTGCAAAGCCGATATCTTTGCTGGTTAAAACTTCAAGCAGTTGCACACACTGCGCGATGTCGCTGTTACCGCAGTCTCCTGCGGGGACGTTGCCGTTGAAACTCGTAGGTTGGGGGGAATCAGCGAAAATTTGGCCCTGGGAGATACCTGATTTGGGGAAAAAAAGAGGGTAAATTGACAAGGTTGAGAAAAAATTAAATACAAATTGATAACATTAAAAATTGTAAGATAAATCATCAAATAAAAAAATCATAAATCATTTCATAATAATAATTAATTTTAAAAGTTCATCAAATGAAATAGATACAGTATGGGCCACAAAAATGTTTCCGCTTTTTCAAACAATTATAAATCGTTAGTCAATGGACAAAAAAACTGTATCTTGGTCTCTTTTTCTCCGCCTTTTATTGTACTATTAACAGGTAAAAACATTTTTGAACTGATGGACCTAATTTAAGAACAGGTAAGCAAAGAGTGAGGGTGATTATTTTTGTCATTGCGCGAAAGTCATTCTTAGAGCTACCTCTGTGATTTTACTTACTAAAAGGCAGTGAATAAAAGAAATAAAATTATAATGGTAGACATTTTAATACAGGGTGTATACACTTCTTCCTTGGTAAATATTTTGAAATTGAACAACTTCATTGACATTTTGATCTCATTGAAGTTTTCACTCTGAATATTCGTTCTTCGCTTGTTCACTGCATGGTAAAGGTCCGCTTCACACTTGCATTTTTAACACCGCGGAGAAAAGCTCTTATTAAAATGTTTTTGCTTTTCCTTTTTTTTATCGCTGAGGGAAAGAAATATTAAATTTTTACTTCAGCGATAAAAAAACGCGTGTGTGAACACATTTCAAGAAGAGCTTTTTTCCGCGCTGTTAAAAATGCAAGTGTGGAGCGGGCCTTAACCATGCAATGAACAAGCGAAGAACGAATATTCAGAGTGAAAACTTCAATGAGATCAAAATGTCACTGAAGTTGTTCTATTTCCAAATATTTACCAAAGAAGAAGTGTAAACACCCTGTATTATATTGTCTACCTCTGTATTTTTTTCTTTTATTCACTGCCTTTTAGTAAGTAAAATCACAGAGTTAGCTCTAAGAATAACCTTCGCGCAATGACAAAAATAATCACCCTCACTCTTTGCTTACCTGTTCAGAAACTATGTCCATCAGTTCAAAATGGTTTTTTACCTGTTAGTAGTACAATAAGAGGCGGAGAAAAAGAGACCAAGATACAATTTTTTAATTCATTGGCTAACAATTTTTAAGTATTTGAAAAAGCGGAAACATTTTTGTGGCCCATACTGTGTACATAAAATAGATTAATCATATTTTTTATGGTGTTAAAATATAACTCATTTATTTAAAATTTATGACATCGATATATAGTTTACATTTTAAATATAGTAAGTTACATACATACATTTATAAAATCCTATGATAAAGAATGTATGATACATATACATTAGTAGAAAAAAAAAGACTGATGCTATTTATACTGAAACATAATTTATACTATATTTTTTATTTAGTTTGTTTTGAAGAAGTACATCCGTCATTATTTGTACTTAGTACTCAAATTTCATGTCTCCAAAAACAAATTCAACTAAAATTAATTTTGTAGATATTCAATAAATGGTCTGTTACACGATCAAAAATTTGTCAGATTTTAAAATAATAGAAAATTAGAAAACTGTGATTTGAGGTATCATGGATACCAATTAAAATTAAGTTAAATAATAATTAATATATTTTTTATAAATGATCGAAATTGTGGAACCATTCAATTTCTTGGAACCAACCCTCACAACATTTTAAATAATGATCTTGTAATAATTGATTTCTCTCATTTTACTAAAAACATATCAACAAAAGCTACTTTAAAATAACCGTATAAATAGTCTCATTAATATATGCCAGCAATAACTCCTCGTATTTAATTAAATACAAATCCTTATTAATAGAGTAAGAAAATAGGAAGAGAATTAGCTGGAGGCGGTGGAAACTAAGCACTTAATGCAGTGCACTCCGGTACATGGTGCACTGGGGGTACATGGTGCAATCGGGGTACATGGTGCACTGGGGGTACATGGTGCACTTCGGTACATGGTGCACCCAGGTTACATGATGCACTCGGGGAACATGATACAGGTACATTGTGAATGTAGGGGTACATGGTGCACTCGGGGTACATGGTGTAGGTAAATGGTGCACTTGGGGTACATGGTGCATGTG
The DNA here is from genome assembly GCA_947561585.1 of Caprella mutica. Taxonomy (NCBI): domain Eukaryota; kingdom Metazoa; phylum Arthropoda; class Malacostraca; order Amphipoda; family Caprellidae; genus Caprella; species Caprella mutica. The sequence goes on from CANNZV010002470.1 coordinate 13,564, forward strand.
AAGCTACTCTCTCAATGTACCTGTACAATATACCTACAGGTAAATTGTACAGGTTAATACATTGTAAATCTATTCGAGAGAAATTGCCTGTAGCTATGAGAAATAGATATGAGCAAAGATATGAGAATTATTATCATTATGAGAGGTAACTATTCCTCTCATAAATAATAATTGTGTTGTGTCTGGCTCTATACCTAGGGTATGATTGTTGTGTATCATTTCACCTGTAACTTCATCAGTACTTTATTTACGTTCAATTTAGTTTTAAATGTAAGAGCATAGTTATATGTCTTTAAATTGTCTTCTTGGTAGTTTTATTAATTGATAAACAACAGTTTATTAAAAGGTGATAAATAGGGTTGTGATAATATGCTTTTAGAATTATAGATCCTGAAAAAGTCACACATAGAGATAATTAAAGAGTATTGAATGGTTCTACACCAGCGGTATATAGTATTCGATACCATTTCATTTCGTCTATGATATTCTTAAGATCTATGATTTTAAACGCATATTGTCACAACCCTAATAATTAGTACTAGTCAAATGCCTGCAGGTATCATGGATACCAATAAAAAAATTAACAATTTTACCGTTTTCTCTTATATGATTATAAGATCTTGTGGAAAAAGTAGGAGGAGCTTAGCAAAAAGTCTGGTGAAAAGACTTAAAAAACCCTACGTGTGTACGGCCCTTTACGATCTCACCTATCGAAGCTTTGCCTGTACTAATGAGATGAGAGAGTACAGGTGCACTAATGGGACAGGTGAGATCAGACACTCATTAGTACTGATTGCTGCCGTCAGGTGAGGTGATGGCGCTGCAGTCGGGGGAATATCCACGGATTAAGCACACCTGATTTGAAGGATGAGTTACGGCTCATCCTTCCTATGGCTGTTATAACCGTATGGTGAGTTACGGGCATGTCACACGAGCGTTTTTGAATCTGAGGAAACTATTGTTAAACCTATTTTATATGTATCCATGTTACGCGACGCTTTGGGGGCGTTCAAAACGCTTCAAAAACACTCGTGTGACATGGGCCTAAACTTAAACAGCATCTAATGTCAGTTTTCTAAATTCTTAGTATATCTAGCCGATAATTATTATCATTTGTATAGGTTGCCTTAGAAGTCTATTTGAGTTTCAGGGGCCTCGAATACTTTAGTATATTTATATTTTGTTCTGTATACTCCTTTAATTGTGTATAAACTTTATTGTAATATTGAATTAATTGATTCTTTGTTTACTATTGAGGTTAGTAATTCACTGAGTGATGTTATGCATGTTTCAACATCTGGTTTAATAATTGTGTTCATTTCGATAATTAAAACAGAAGGACTAATCGCTAACGTCAAAAAGAAAGAAATACAAGAGATTTCGAAAAGGTAGTCAAACTGAAAATTTACCTCATGAACAAAATCATCTACTGCCAGTCGGTGACAAAGCTCATGTATGCCAAAAAGCTACTCAGTGAGTGTAGTCACTCACAAAGGAGTGTAACGAAAAGAGACACAAACACCGGTGGCTGCACTCAAGGATAGAAGAGGAAAATGAAGAGGTGGTAGTAAAAAAAGCCTACCGAGTTATCGACCGGATCAAAATTATCGAATAACAACATTAAAATCGTAATCTTAAATTATAGCATTTGTAAATAGGTATAAGTTTTTCATCTTTTTCTCATATGATCAATAATATGTAACGATTATATAACTCGCAATTTTTCCTAGTTTCTATATCCCTAGAATACGGTTATTTCTAATGTGTCTTGTTTTAATAGCTGTTCTAACTTATACTTTCATCATTCACTAAACTTTCTTCCGCGCAATTCCGAACTACAGACAAGCCACCTCTCAGTCGCCTCATTTTTCCCACTCTTTCTTGCATTCTCCCCTCTAATCTCCCACTAATTACCCACCACATTTTGCCGTGACTTTTGCCCCGGATTTTCTCTTTGGGATCGTCTTTGCCAGAAGTGGAGTTTTACTCGGTTTTTCTTGGTCGCGACGACTTGGAAGTCGGCGGTGCAACCTGTTCCCGCCCACTCTCGCGCACCCGAGCCACGCTATAGCTTCCCCGGACCGACCTACCGCGGACGTGAGGGGAATATTCTCTAAATTGCAATGAAATGAAGCTTGCGAAAAGGATATTGGCTTTACATCATTGAATGCACGGCTATTAGTAAAGTTGACAGGGGATGCGGGTGAAATATAGATAGTAAATTTCACAGAAAAAGCTCGCTCCTACCTGCAATGATTATATAATTTACAACCAGAGTATTTAGGTAGGGTTATTTCATTTAATTTCGGAATATTTCTATTTTAGGATATTTAGTTTTAGGGATTTTTACAATTAGGGATAATTATTTTGGAATATTAAGATCTAGAAAATTTTGTTTAATTAAAATTATTTATTCTAGAATAAGTTCTATAACATTTGTTAGATAAGGCAATATAATTTAAATAATCATTTATTGCAATCACTTTACAAATAACATACTAATTATACATAAATATATGATGCTAAGGAAACTCTAGACAGTCTACTAATGCTATTCATTTTACAGTCCATTGCAATTGTCAAACGCAAGAAAAAAGCAATAACGAAATGTTCTTTAGGAACTCCAGGGGAATTAATTCAAAGGTTTGAGCAATATTTCGAAAGATATGTCCATTAAATCTCTCAGGCCACGCCCTCTTTCCACTTCTCTGGAGATTCACCTTCTGGGAATATTATTTGGGGGATTTTCTCCCACTGGCTCAGGTGAACGAGTAAGACCAACCTAAGGGAGGCTTCAGTCGCACCAAATCAATTGGCAGATTGAAACCGTTCGAATGTTGAAATTTGGTTGAAAGACAGACCTAGCAGGAAAATTTCTGATCGGAAAAATTGCTACTGTTGCCGGTTACGTTAAAAAATGATTGTATTTCTATCGTAAAATATGAAACTGTACTAAGCCCAAAATGAACGTGTTCGAATATTGAAATTTGGTTGAAAGCCTGAACTGTACCTAGCTGAAAAATTTTATATGGGTTATAATATTGATCTTATTTTAATCGTAAAATATAGTAAATCCAGATATCATCATCGGGATCTTTTGTCGGGTTATATTTGATAAATTCTAACATCGGAAAATGTGCAAATATTTCATTCATATTCACTACTCAAAGCAAAATTGACTATTTCAAGTAAATTCACCGATTCGTGCATCTAGTAACTGAAGTGGGGCGTGGATGCGACGTTGGCCCCCAAGCGGGTCTCAAGTTTCGTTCGGGTCAGGGCCTAACGCTTATATTGATTTGCTGTCATGACCAATCTAAACCAGAGACACTATTTCTATTACTCCAATTCATAACTTCTACGAGATAAAAAAAAATACCTAGGCTACCTACCTACCTACTTCAGACGGTAGGAAGTCTACTTCTAGTTTGCTCAGCCGTAGGCAGGGGAAGTAGGTAAGGTTGACTTAATTCAGGAAAAAAAAACGAATTGTAGTAAAGCTATAATAACTTGGATGTCTATGGGTTAGGAATTATAAGATAGGTATTTGTAACAAGCAACCCAGCTTAAAAAGAATGATTTATAATAAGTCAAATGTTCGCAACTAGATGGCGTTCGCATCTATGAAAGTTTACGAATGTTCTACTGTTCGCATTGCATACTCTCTCGTGTTTTCATAATTGATTAATTATTTATTTCAGATAAGGATTACTAAATTGAAGACTCTAACAGTACTCGGAAACTGGAAACCAAAGTTAAATATTGATTTAGTAAAGTCCACATGTGTCCCATTGTTGTCCTAATTGTCCTATCTTCATACCTACCAATCACTCTCAACATCTAATGATGAAGTTCCTGCAAAATCCTTTTCGAATGTTGACATGAAACTTCACAGGTATATTTCAGCTAACTTTGCACGATGTTTATGATGCCACCATTAACTTGTAATTGGCCAGAATTTCTAAGATAATTTTACCGCGGATTTTACCAGGAGATATGAACATTGCTTGTGACTTTAATTATATGGTACATTATTAACAGGCACAGTAGACGATTTGGTTTTTGATTTGATATTTTCCCAATTATTCATCTTCAAATTCTGCATAGCTACTTTAATGCCTATATTGTCTTTGTTTACTATTACAATTGAAAACCATTATTTTTTATAAATTATTAAAATATAGAGTGTATCTCTAATAATAGATACAAAATAATAATTTGTTACAAGGATGAATCGATAAATAAATCCCGCTAAGCGTTATCCAAAGATATTCTCAATATCTAATATCCTACGATTTTTCCCATATCTAATATCCCAAGATATCCCTTATATCAAATATCCAAAGATATGTTCCATATCTAATATACACAGAAATTTCTCACATATCTATTATCCAAATATATTCCCCATATCTAATATCCAAAGATATTCCCCATATCTAATATCCAAATATATTCCCCATATCTAATATCCAAATATATCCCCCATATCTATTATCCAAATATATTCCCCATATCTAATATCCAAAGATATCCCCCATATCTAATATCCAAAGATATTCCCCATATCTAATATCCAAAGATATTCCCCATATCTAATATCCAAATATATCCCCCATATCTAATATCCAAAGATATTCCCCATATCTAATATCCAAATATATTCCCCATATCTATTATCCAAATATACCTCCATATCTAATATCCAAACACACCTCCATATCTAATATCCAAGTCGGTTTATAGGTACCAAGAGAGCTGTAGTGCAGCTATCAGAGAGAACTGTTGTAAATAGTAACGACATGACTATGATATTAAAGAACACTACCAATACTGGTATTAAATGGTATTGACTGTGAACAGTGCTGTGTGTGGTTTGAATGTTACTGCAATGCTATTAATAGAAAAGATATATTTTATAACATAATGTGAAAAAATATAAATAACAGTATAATATGACATAAAGTGATGTATCTTGTTATACATAAGAGATGTAGTGTAGCGAGACACACTCTATGTAGTGTAGCGAGACACACTCTATGTAGTGTAGAGATACTTTCTATGTAGTGTAGAGACATACTCTATGTAGTGTAGAGATACTTTCTATATGTAGTGTAGAGATACTTTCTATGTAGTGTAGAGACACTTTCTATGTAGTGTAGAGACACTTTCTATGTAGTGTAGAGACACACTCTATGTAGTGTAGAGATACTTTCTATGTAGTGTAGAGATACTTTCTATGTAGTGTAGAGACACACTCTATGTAGTGTAGAGATACTTTCTATGTAGTGTAGCAAGATACAATCTATGTAGTGTAGCAGTGTAGCAAGATACAATCTATGTAGTGTAGCAAGATACAATCTATGTAGTATAGCAAGATACACTCTATGTAGTGTAGCAAGATACACTCTATGTAGTGTAGCAAGATACAATCTATGTAGTGTAGCAAGATACAATCTATGTAGTGTAGCAAGATACAATCTATGTAGTATAGCAAGATACACTCTATGTAGTGTAGCAAGACCACTCTATGTAGTGTAGAGATACTTTCTATGTAGTGTAGCAAGATACAATCTATGTAGTGTAGCAGTGTAGCAAGATACAATCTATGTAGTGTAGCAAGATACAATCTATGTAGTATAGCAAGATACACTCTATGTAGTGTAGCAAGATACACTCTATGTAGTATAGCAAGATACACTCTATGTAGTGTAGCAAGATACACTCTATGTAGTGTAGCAAGATACACTCTATGTAGTATAGCAAGATACACTCTATGTAGTATAGCAAGATACACTCTATGTAGTGTAGCAAGATACACTCTATGTAGTGTAGCAAGATACACTCTATGTAGTGTAGCAAGATACACTCTATGTAGTATAGCAAGATACACTCTATGTAGTGTAGCAAGATACACTCTATGTAGTGTAGCAAGATACACTCTATGTAGTATAGCAAGATACACTCTATGTAGTGTAGCAAGATACACTCTATGTAGTGTAGCAAGATACACTCTATGTAGTATAGCGAGACACACTCTATGTAGTGTAGCAAGATACACTCTATGTAGTATAGCAAGATACACTCTATGTAGTGTAGCAAGATACACTCTATGTAGTGTAGCAAGATACACTCTATGTAGTATAGCAAGATACACTCTATGTAGTGTAGCAAGATACACTCTATGTAGTGTAGCAAGATACACTCTATGTAGTATAGCGAGACACACTCTATGTAGTGTAGCAAGATACACTCTATGTAGTATAGCAAGATACACTCTATGTAGTGTAGCAAGATACACTATATGTTCTGTCTCTTTAATTAATCCCTATGCCTCAATACAAACTGCAATCGAGGTGAATTTCATTCCACTGTATTGCCTTAATATATTACAGTTATTGATGTGGGGAATGAATATTAAACAAATTACAATAGTTAGTGCAATAACTATTCACTAGTTAATGCAATAACTATTCAATAGTTAGTGCAATAACTATTTTATTCTTTAATTTCAGTAACATGATATCTCAAAAATGTTTATTTTATTATTTATTAGAAATTTTTAGTTAATCGAATTTGTTGTTCGGTATAGATTTTTTTTGTAATTGAAATAAATCATATATTGAATGATAAAGCATTTTTCTTCACCGTTTGTCAATTAGTGATAGAATGTTAAATTTAAATACATTTGAAGATTCGATGAGCCACAAAATACTCCATTTTTCACTACTTAGATCCAGTAAACTCAATGTCCATAAAAATGATATATAGGATACCATTTTTCACTGCACGCGTACACTAGTTATGCACAAAGTGGCCAATCACATTGCTTGAACACTCACAGTACTCGTAACATGGGTGTTAACACAGGTCACAAACCAATCTGACCTTTGAATTTCTGGCCTATGTTAAAACCAACTATCCGAGTACTGCGAGTGTCAGAAAATTATAACGTTCTCTCAATTAAATATCATATATTGCTATTAGACAAAAGTTATATATTTACAATATAACCCATAAAGTTATATTTAAAAGATCTAGGGTAAGTTCTTAATTATCGGTCAGTACCCCATTTTCGGACCCGTAAGAAAAAACAATATATTTATTTCATAGTTGGTATCCATGATACCTGCAGGTATCGTGGATAACAACTAAAATAAATAATAAAATAATTATTATCATATCGTTTTTTCTTATATGTCCGAAGATGGGGAACTGACCGATAATTAAGAACTTACCTTGCCTACGTTATAGAAATATTCACTTCATGTAAAATCTAGCCACAGCGACTAAGTCCTTTGTACCTCACCCTCTGTCTACCCTCATGTAGGACACATAACTTCATTGCAGTGAAGTACTTTGAAAACTTTGTAGTGACTGTGGACGTGATTCGCTTTCTTTGATATTTACTATTATTGGGATAAGGTGTGAATTAACAGATGTGAGATGGAATTTAAATAGCTTGTTATTATTAAATAGCTTGTTACTAGTAAATAGCTTGTTATTATTAAATAGCTTGTTACTAGTAAATAGCTTGTTATTATTAAATAGCTTGTTACTAGTAAATAGCTTGTTATTATTAAATAGCTTGTTATTATTAAATAGCTTGTTATTATTAAATAGCTTGTTACTATTAAATAGCTTGTTACTTTTAAATAGCTTGTTATTATTAAATAGCTTGTTATTATTAAATAGCTTGTTACTATTAAATAGCTTGTTATTATTAAATAGCTTGTTACTATTAAATCGCTTGTTATTATTAAATAGCTTGTTATTATTAAATAGCTTGTTATTATTAAATAGCTTGTTACTATTAAATAGCTTGTTATTATTAAATAGCTTGTTACTATTAAATAGCTTGTTATTATTAAATAGCTTGTTATTATTAAATAGCTTGTTATTATTAAATAGCTTGTTACTATTAAATAGCCTGTTATTATTAAATAGCTTGTTACTATTAAATAGCTTGTTACTATTATTGAGATAAGAGTATGAATTAACAGTTGTAATTTAAATATCTTGTTAATGCTATCAAAATATGACAATTAATTATATCATAATTTTGGAGAGGAAAACATAAGGTATGAAATTATATAATTGCTTTATAAATCCAGTGAGTACATTTTAATATTTTAATGCGTTTATAACAATAAAAAAACAATTATCTAATTCGTATGAGGTAACTGTTCCTTTACCCTAACCAGATAAAAGAAAGAATGTTATGAGTCTATTCTCTATATTCATTATTTATCATTTAATTAGTTTGTTCACTCTATTCCTAATCTAGCAGTTATTAAATAGTACATATAAAGAAATGTTAGAATACTAAGGTTGAAACGTGTTAATTTTATTTGGTGGATGAGTGAAATAAATAATGAAAAAAATAATATATAAATTTTTTTTATCATTATATTGCATATACTAAAACCAATTTACAACTATTGGTGGTTGTTTTAACTCTTCACTGTGCACTTTATTAACAACTATTGGTGGTTGTTTTAACTCTCCACTGTGCACTTTATTTACAACTATTGGTGGTTGTTTTAACTCTTCACTGTGCACTTTATTAACAACTATTGGTGGTTGTTTTAACTCTTCACTGTGCACTTTATTTACAACTATTGGTGGTTGTTTTAACTCTTCACTGTGCACTTTATTAACAACTATTGGTGGTTGTTTTAACTCTTCACTGTGCACTTTATTTACAACTATTGGTGGTTGTTTTAACTCTTCACTGTGCACTTTATTTACAACTATTGGTGGTTGTTTTAACTCTTCACTGTGCACTTTATTTACAACTATTGGTGGTTGTTTTAACTCTTCACTGTGCACTTTATTTACAACTATTGGTGGTTGTTTTAACTCTTCACTGTGCACTTTATTTACAACTATTGGTGGTTGTTTTAACTCTTCACTGTGCACTTTATTTACAACTATTGGTGGTTGTTTTAACTCTTCACTGTGCACTTTATTTACAACTATTGGTGGTTGTTTTAACTCTTTACTGTGCACTTTATTAACAACTATTGGTGGTTGTTTTAACTCTTCACTGTGCACTTTATTTACAACTATTGGTGGTTGTTTTAACTCTTCACTGTGCACTTTATTTACAACTATTGGTGGTTGTTTTAACTCTTCACTGTGCACTTTATTCACAACTATTGGTGGTTGTTTTAACTCTTCACTGTGCACTTTATTCACAACTATTGGTGGTTGTTTTAACTCTTCACTGTGCACTTTATTTACAACTATTGGTGGTTGTTTTAACTCTTCACTGTGCACTTTATTTACAACTATTGGTGGTTGTTTTAACTCTTCACTGTGCACTTTATTTACAACCACTGATGGTTGTTTTAACATCACCCTATAATCACCCTCCCATCATAACTATCTTCCCTCTGATAGATTCATGCCCTCAGATTTGTGGTCAGGCAGGCATCTGTTGTTCAATAATGCAATGGCTAGCGCATAGACCGCGCCCTAAGATGCCAATTCACTGCCCCAGGTGATGCTGCTTAGTATGCTATCAGCCTCCTCTCACTTGCCGCAGTTTAACATTGAGACTTCTGCCAACAGACCTAGGAAATGAAGTCCCGGGGGAAAGTGCGCCATCAAACATTTCAAACGGTACACAGCAGTTAAAGTACTATCAGTTAGAGTACTATCAGTTAGAGTACTATCAGTTAAAGTACTATCAGTTAGAGTACTATCAGTTAGAGTACTATCAGTTAGAGTACTATCAGTTACAGTACTATCAGTTAGAGTACTATCAGTTAGAGTACTATCAGTTACAGTACTATCAGTTAGAGTACTATCAGTTAGAGTACTATCAGTTAGAGTACTATCAGTTAGAGTACTATCAGTTACAGTACTATCAGTTAGAGTACTATCAGTTACAGTACTATCAGTTAGAGTACTATCAGTTAGAGTACTATCAGTTAAAGTACTATCAGTTAGAGTACTATCAGTTAGAGTACTATCAGTTAGAGTACTATCAGTTACAGTACTATCAGTTAAAGTACTATCAGTTAGAGTACTATCAGTTAGAGTACTATCAGTTAGAGTACTATCAGTTACAGTACTATCAGTTAGAGTACTATCAGTTAGAGTACTATCAGTTACAGTACTATCAGTTAGAGTACTATCAGTTAGAGTACTATCAGTTACAGTACTATCAGTTAGAGTACTATCAGTTAGAGTACTATCAGTTACAGTACTATCAGTTAGAGTACTATCAGTTACAGTACTATCAGTTAGAGTACTATCAGTTAGAGTACTATCAGTTACAGTACTATCAGTTACAGTACTATCAGTTAGAGAGGAAAATAGTACAGTGAAAAAAAACAATAAAAAACCGGTATTTCATAAATCAATATTCACGTGTTTTTTCCCAAATGTAGATGATGTGATTTTGTGAATCGAATTTAAGTTTTTTTTATAAATTTTACGGATTTTGAAAATAAATTCTATCTAATTTCGTTTTAAAATCTTGCTACATGGATATTTTTAGGAAGAGTTTTTTAATCATTTCCAGTTCGAAAATACATGTACTGTTGTTGGTAAATATATCAGAAGATATTAGTATAAATACAATAAATAAAGGTATTTATAGCTCCTAATTTGTAGTACAGTCTACACCTGCAATATAGTTTGCAGGACTAATTACACCTCAGGTCTATTAGGTTTAGGTACTCGAGTCTTGAGTAAATAGAGGTGTTATTGTAGGAGTGAGTACCTATCATTGATCATATACAAGATACCGATACTATATTGTAAAGCCAGTAACTCAATAATCAGAAGATCGTCCATTTTTTCGATTACAGTATATATACATCATAAAATAATATCATTTATCGTAGGAAATGTCCGACGTTAAATTAGAACAAGTTCTGAATTATCGAACGGGAGCTAATTATCGATCACAAAAGATAAAAATATTAATATAAGTTGAATAATAATAATGAATTTTTTTCCATATGATCGAAAATGTATGAGAGTCCGATAATTTGGGATTTATCCTATATGAGTTTTTAAGTTACTATAAAAATAAATCAATTACGATTACAATTACTGTCGTATGCATACGATCTTTTTATGATCTTTTTAACATCGATTATAATCACTATAAAATAGGAAGTTAATTCAGTTAATTCATTTCTGTGACTGAGTATTAGCATTAATGGAAATAAAATTAACTAAAAGCTTGTGTTTTAAAAGGAATGGTATAGAAATTACATTGAAAAACTTATTATATAATGATGGTAGAGAATTTATTTATTCATACATTTACAATAAACCATAGTTGAGAACAGGTTATTCTTAACGGGCAAGTACACTAGTTACATAATATATGTATATTTCATACCCATTTATAAGATGGCAATCAATACGTGTTTGTTTTATCCACTTTAGCAGCTTTTACAAATGCGTCCGATGACACAATTGTCCGAGTGTGTCCACATTAGCAATAATGGGACCAGATGGGACCAGCTATATATTGGGGAGGGATTTAGGACATTGGGATGAGCCTCGACATTGGGGAGAAAAATAGAAAAGGGGAATCACTTTCTTGGTAACGTCACTATAATATTATATTTTAAATTATATGACTATCAAATATTTATTATACAAATCTTAAATATAATTTTATAGGAATAGTATTCTGATATATTATAACTTAAATCATAATATTAAACTTATAATCTTATCATACTTATTACACAAATCCTAATTATAATTTATTAGAATAGTATTTACAAAAATTAAAAATAAAATTTTAAAAAGAAAAAATTCTCGAATCAATTTTAATGTCATTATTTTGGTATACATCAACTCCGTGTAAAATCGCATCTAAAGTATATGGAAGCAAATAAACATATTATTTTAGCGAAGGTGTAAGAAGAATAAAAGGTTTACTCCAAGGCAGTCATTTCTATACGGAATAAAGCTGACTCAGCATTTCTACCTCCAACTACTTTGTTAAAGAAACACCATTTGCTTGGATGTGTAATGGCTATGCACTTTGTACTGCATTGCTATGCACTTTGTACTGTATTGCTATGCACTTTGTACTGTATTGCTATGCACTTTGTACTGTATTGCTATGCACTTTGTACTGTATTGCTATGCACTTTGTACTGTATTGCTATTCACTTTGTACTGCATTGCTATGCACTTTGTACTGTACATACAGTATAACATATATACACTCATAGTAAATAAATAAAGTATGCTAAGTCTCGAATTCATTGACAGTGAACTTGATCCATTCTTCAGAAACGATAACGATGTAAACAAATGACGTCACACAGAGTACTCTCAAATATTATAGGTATTATTAGTTAAATACTATAAGTGAATAGAGTGTAAAACGTGATAAAAACAATTTTTATGTAAGTTAATTTCCATGAAAATGCAAATTTAACTGAATAATAGTAAATTTTTATTTAAAAACAAATAGAAAATATTATGAGTGACGTCACTCATAATATTTTCGTATGTTCCAATAATGTACTTAGTATACTTCTCTATTAATTTACTATGTATACATTATAGTGATTACACAGTCACTGTACATAGAGTACATAGAGTTATTAGGTCATTCACTTCACTAATTACCTTTTTATTGTTTTTATTAGGGACAGGTAAAGGAATCCCCGTCCACATCGTCATTCAGTAATTTCCTACTATTTTGCAGCTAACAATACAGTGACTAACGACTAATTAGCTCTATTGTAATTAGTCAGGGTAAATCTATTGAGAAGATTGAGAAATAGGATATATGTTTGAATAGGTATTATACATATGTAATATAATATTAGAACAGTCTGTCTGTCTGTCCCAAGTCTTTGCTAATTCTACAGGTAAAACTACTAATTAGTTACCATGGCTACGGGTCACACTAATATTAATAATTAGAAAATAATAGTTTAGACTTTAGAGAGTAGGTACTAATTTAGTTAAATCAGTATATATGTATTGATAATACGTACTGGCATTTAAATACAAACACATTATAGTAATTAAAGTACCAATGGAGGAACAACAGGTACTGTAGTTGTTATTAATTAACTATATGAGGCAATAGCATTAGATATAACATAATGATAAAGTAGATAAGTAAAAACAATGAACACTATACTCATAAGTGAGTGAACATAGTCAATATTTTAAACCTATTGTTGATATCTGAAGAAATAGTTACTACATAATATATCCAATGTTTTAACTATGGAAAGGTGAATTAACCTTTACATTCTTTGAAAAGAAGGTGAATAATGTTTTCACCTTTTAAAGTAAGTTGAATGTGTTAAAATAAGGTGAACTTCCTTTTAATCCTTTATATGTAAGGTGAATAACCTCTCAGTAGCAAGGTGAATCACCTCTCAATAGCAAGGTGAATCACCTCTCAGTAGCAAGGTGAATCACCTCTCAGTAACAAGGTGAATCACCTCTCAATAGCAAGGTGAATCACCTCTCAGTAACAAGGTGAATCACCTCTCAATAACAAGGTGAATCACCTCAATAGCAAGGTTTACATATCAGTCTATTGATTTATGTTCACATTGTATGGTTACCATAGTCTGTAAACACATTCCTTTTGTTTATGGAGAAAATACCTAAAGATGCTAAAATTTCAAACATTTCCTTCTCTGTCCTAACACTTCAATTTATGGGGAAAAGGGGAAAATATAGCAATGTAGAATATGCTACGTCATTGCGACCGGTTGTGACAATATGCTTTTGAAATCATAGATCGCGAAAATATTATAGACGGAGAGAATTAAAGAGTATTGAATGGTTCTACACCAGTGGTATATAGTATTCGATACCATTTCATATGTGATATTCTTAAGATCTATGATTTTGAAAGCATATTGTCACAACCCTAGTAACACTATAAAATAGTGATAGTTTGATAGAACGTGTCACAGTGAGTAGAACGAGTAACACTCACTGTGACACGTTCTATCAGACTGATACTATATATTCATATTATTATTTTTAAGTAGGGATAGGAGTTGACGGATCTTCGATCATATAAAAAAGAGTATATGATAATGAAATTTCAATATAATTATTATATACTTCTATGATCGAAGACGTGGAACCGTACAATAATTTGATACTTATAAACAAATGTGAGAAATTGCGTACCTATAATATTATACAATTAATTAATCATGATTCAAGTAAAAAAATATTGAAATACATATAAAAATTTCATGATTATGCACGGTAATTGGGGAGGACCCGCTGTTCAAATTTGGTCGCTATATAAGTTACCTGGTCGTGCTAGACGACAAATTGACGTAACGTCAAAAAGAACATATAGCGTTAGCAGTAGTTTTTGTGACTGTTGTAACGATGTTACACCTGTAACTAATGTTACAGAGGTTAAACTTTTTATAGGGAAGTAACTATAATAAATTATTTTATCATAATAATATAATATTTAAAGCTAGTAATGACTAAAGTAAAACAAAAACATAGCAAAAAGAAAAAGGAAAATAATAACAATAATAAAAAACAACAATAAAATTACAATTTTGTAAATTGTACGAAAATATCATATGAATTAGAGGTTCAAATAACAATGTTAAGACATATAAATATTCATTATATTAATAATCAAATAAAAGTTATTTTGATGATTAGCTAATGTATCTGATATAAAATATATTTAGTTTCTACTAACATGTATTTAGTATTTACTGAGATGTGTCGGTGTTGTTTTATCTCCCAATACACAGCTATCTCTACACTATTAATTAGCTGTGTAATCTGTGTACAGGCATTGATGTGTAAAGGTCTTCACTTAGTGTACAGTAATGTACAGGAATAAGACTGTGCACTGTGCATAGAGCCATGCATATAGTCACATATGCAAATTGATATTAGTCCAAAATTTGTTGTCTATTGTCTCTACTATCCCTATTGCTCTGTGAGCACTTCACTCTATTGTCTCTACTATCCCTATTGCTCTGTGGACACTTCACTCTATTGACTCTACTATCCCTATTGCTCTGTGGACACTTCGCTCTATTGTCTCTACTATCCCTATTGCTCTGTGGGCACTTCACTCTATTGTCTCTACTATCCCTATTGCTCTGTGGGCACTTCACTCTATTGTCTCTACTATCCCTATTGCTCTGTGAGCACTTCACTCTATTGTCTCTACTATCCCTATTGCTCTGTGGGCACTTCACTCTATTGTCTCTACTATCCCTATTGCTCTGTGAGCACTTCACTCTATTGTCTCTACTATCCCTATTGCTCTGTGGGCACTTCACTCTACTGCCTCTACTATCCCTATTGCTCTGTGGGCACTTCACTCTATTGTCTCTACTATCCCTATTGCTCTGTGGCCACTTCACTCTATTGTCTCTACTATCCCTATTGCTCTGTGGGCAATAACATTAAAGATACACTTTAATTCATCTTCTCCAAATCACTTCTCATTCTCTCTCCACTTCCCTCATGTATATAACATCTCTCCCTCAGGCTTCCTCTCTTCCTCTCACTCTAAACTCTCTCCAAAAATTAGAACTTAGTCTCCAGCAGCCTGGAAAACAGCCCCGGGCAACTGACTTCTGATGTCTTGTGTATTGGTAATCTTAACCTTACTTACTGCATTAAATACATACTAAAGAAAGCAGTACCTCTGTGTATTGGTAATCTTAACCATACCTACTGCATTAAATACACACTAAAGAAAGCAGTACCTCTGTGTATTGGTAATCTTAACCATACCTACTGCATTAAATACATACTAAAGAAAGCAGTACCTCTGTGTATTGGTAATCTTAACCATACCTACTGCATTAAATACACACTAAAGAAAGCAGTACCTCTGTGTATTGGTAATCTTAACCCTACCTACTGCATTAAATACACACTAAAGAAAGCAGTACCTCTGTGTATTGGTAATCTTAACCATACCTACTGCATTAAATACACACTAAAGAAAGCAGTACCTCTGTGTATTGGTAATCTTAACCCTACCTACTGCATTAAATACACACTAAAGAAAGCAGTACCTCTGTGTATTGGTAATCTTAACCATACCTACTGCATTAAATACACACTAAAGAAAGCAGTACCTCTGTGTATTGGTAATCTTACCCTACTTACTGCATTAAATACACACTAAAGAAAGCAGTACCTCTGTGTATTGGTAATCTTAACCATACCTACTGCATTAAATACTTACTAAAGCGAGAGTTATATTTATTGTATACGACTGAGTATATTAAAATAAATAAGATCTAATAAATTTATAATAAATAGTGAATGTCTTAATAGAAAGTAAGATGTAATTCTTTCTTCATTTTTTTGGAGAACATATTTGTGTATTTTTTTATTTTGAAACTAAATCTAAATAGAATAATTAACTGGCTAACTAACTGAAATTTATGAACAAGAAGACCTGAATAGATCAAACAATAACAAGATAAAGTGTGCAGTATATGCACACATAGAACATGTAAGTGTGCAGTATATGCACACATAGAACATGTAAGTGTGCAGTATATGCACACATAGAACATGTAAGTGTGTAGTATATGCACACATAGAACATGTAAGTGTGTAACAAACACACAAATGTACATGAAGGCATTCGTAAAATATTTATATGGTGTTTATGTAAGCAAATAGGCACTAAGATGTGCATTAGAAATAGAGGTTACAGAGAGGTAGAGGTTGCAGAGAGGTAGAGGTTGCAGAGAGGTAGAGGTTATATGGAGGTAGAGGTTACAGGGAGGTAGAGGTTACAGGGAGGTAGAGGTTACAGGGAGGTAGAGGTTACAGGGAGGTAGAGGTTGCAGAGAGGTAGAGGTTAAAGGGAGGTAGAGGTTACAGGGAAGTAGAGGTTGCAGAGAGGTAGAGGTTGCAGAGAGTTAGAGGTTGCAGAGAGGTAGAGGTTACAGGGAGGTAGAGGTTGCAGAGAGGTAGAGGTTGCAGAGAGGTAGAGGTTAAACATGAGGTAGATGTTAAACATGAGGTAGAGGTTAAACATGAGGTAGATGTTAAACATGAGGTAGAGGTTAAACATGAGGTAGATGTTAAACATGAGGTAGATGTTAAACATGAGGTAGAGGTTAAACATGAGGTAGAGGTTAAACATGAGGTAGATGTTAAACATGAGGTAGAGGTTAAACATGAGGTAGATGTTAAACATGAGGTAGATGTTAAACATGAGGTAGATGTTAAACATGAGGTAGAGGTTAAACATGAGGTAGAGGTTAAACATGAGGTAGAGGTTAAACATGAGGTAGATGTTAAACATGAGGTAGAGGTTAAACATGAGGTAGATGTTAAACATGAGGTAGATGTTAAACATGAGGTAGAGGTTAAACATGAGGTAGAGGTTAAACATGAGGTAGAGGTTAAACATGAGGTAGATGTTAAACATGAGGTAGAGGTTAAACATGAGGTAGAGGTTAAACATGAGGTAGAGGTTAAACATGAGGTAGAGGTTAAACATGAGGTAGATGTTAAACATGAGGTAGAGGTTAAACATGAGGTAGAGGTTAAACATGAGGTAGATGTTAAACATGAGGTAGAGGTTAAACATGAGGTAGAGGTTAAACATGAGGTAGAGGTTAAACATGAGGTAGATGTTAAACATGAGGTAGATGTTAAACATGAGGTAGAGGTTAAACATGAGGTAGATGTTAAACATGAGGTAGAGGTTAAACATGAGGTAGAGGTTAAACATGAGGTAGAGGTTAAACATGAGGTAGATGTTAAACATGAGGTAGAGGTTAAACATGAGGTAGAGGTTAAACATGAGGTAGATGTTAAACATGAGGTAGAGGTTAAACATGAGGTAGAGGTTAAACATGAGGTAGAGGTTAAACATGAGGTAGATGTTAAACATGAGGTAGAGGTTAAACATGAGGTAGAGGTTAAACATGAGGTAGATGTTAAACACAACTAATAACATTAACTACTCAATATAATTCACACCATTTTAACATTTAAATACCACTGTACTATAATTACCAGCCTTTATATTTGACTCATTAGAAATTAAGTCACTGTTGTTCATTAACAACAACTTAATTGTTAGACACTGTAAACAAACTATAAATAAAGTTAATAAACTGATAGAAGTAGATAAATGGTAGAACACTAGTTAACACAAATGTTAACACAGAGTTAAAGTTAACACAGGAATTAGTGTTAATTTAGTACAGTAATAATAATATTAACATTATTATAAGTAATTCACAGCAAGGTTACTGTTTGGATCTTCGTGATAAAGTAACCCTTTGGTAAAATAAAATAAAGTAACCCTTAATAAAATAACCCTTTGGTAAAATAAAATAAAGTAACCCTTAATAAAATAACACTTTGGTAAAATAAAATAAAGTAACCCTTAATAAAATAACCCTTTGGTAAAATAAAATAAAGTAACCCTTAATAAAATAACCCTTTGGTAAAATAAAATAAAGTAACCCTTAATAAAATAACCCTTTGGTAAAATAAAATAAAGTAACCCTTAATAAAATAACCCTTTGGTAAAATAAAATAAAGTAACCCTTAATAAAATAACCCTTTGGTAAAATAAAATAAAGTAACCCTTAATAAAATAACACTTTGGTAAAATAAAATAAAGTAACCCTTAATAAAATAACCCTTTGGTAAAATAAAATAAAGTAACCCTTAATAAAATAACACTTTGGTAAAATAAAATAAAGTAACCCTTAATAAAATAACACTT
The DNA here is from genome assembly GCA_947561585.1 of Caprella mutica. Classification (NCBI taxonomy): domain Eukaryota; kingdom Metazoa; phylum Arthropoda; class Malacostraca; order Amphipoda; family Caprellidae; genus Caprella; species Caprella mutica. The sequence continues at coordinate 32,294 of CANNZV010002470.1, forward strand.
TGGTAAAATAAAATAAAGTAACCCTTAATAAAATAACACTTTGGTAAAATAAAATAAAGTAACCCTTAATAAAATAACACTTTGGTAAAATAAAATAAAGTAACCCTTAATAAAATAACACTTTGGTAAAATAAAATAAAATAACTTTTGGTGACCGGTCTTTTCGCCGAAAACACTTTCGCCCAAAATTTAAAAATAACACTATTCGTTATAAATATAAAGAGATATTGTCCACCTAAGGTTAGGTTAGCGGTCGAGTTGTATACTTTATTGTTTTTACAGTAAAATAAGTATACCTTATTCAGGTAAGTAATAGTCATTTTTTCGGCGAAAGTGTCGTGCGGCGAATGGACCTCTAACCAAGCCTCTAGACCATCGTACATCACTTCTCTTACTCATGACCCAATAAAGGTATATAGCATTTATAAGCATGAGCAACTGTATGGTTATTTGTGTGCTTATTGTGTTGTTGGCTTTAGTAGGAATACTTGAAATAATGTGATTTGAACATTCAAAAATGTATATTAGAAAATATTAATATATTTATGAAATAATATGAAAAAAAAAGTTGAAAATAATCAGTTTCATATTAAATTAATACTAACCCTAGCAACACGTTTTAAAAAGGGTACCTATGTACTATCATATAACTAATCATGTAGCTACGTACATTGGTACCAAATCAAAGAACATGTAACTCAGTAGGTAAAATAAAAAGCACTGAACACTTCTTTTTGAATCCTCTTGTACCATTTCTAAGATATTTTAACGTGTTTTAAAGTTCACGTTCATGGTTGTAGTAACTAAGGGGGGGAGAAGGGGGAGAGATCGGAGAAGGGGGGGAGGGGGTTACATGCATCTTTGCCAAGCATCTCAAACGTATCAGAAAGAGAAAAATAAGCTAGGCCCTTAAATGTTGCAGTTAAAAAGGCATGAACCTTTTATTATTAGTGTATTGTCTGAGTTATTGGACAGTTCCACATTGTCGATCAAAAAAAAAATGTATGATTAAACTTTAAATTTGTTATTTCAATTGGTATCAAGGATACCAATTAAATCAGCCAAACATGGATACCTATTATAGTTTGTTTCCTATATGTCCGAAAATGGGGAACTGTTCGATAATTCGTAACTCACCCTATAAGGATATATAGTACTGCTAATTATTCCTGGGTATTTGTTTTTCTGTTTTAGGAATTAACTGGTAATTTTAATTCACAAAATTACGTGTTTTGGGTGGCTGGTAATTACGTTAGGATGTAAATTAAAAATGTAACCTTTAACATAAAAATGAAATAGTGGAAAATGTATAATAACTAGAAAAGGATGTAGGGTAAGTTACGAATTATCGGTCAGTACTACATCTTCGGTCATATAAGAAAAAACAATATAAAAATTGTTATTAGATAGCACTGTGTAATAATAATTGATTTTATATTGTTTTTTCTCATATGTCCGACGATGTAGTACTGACCGATAATGCGTAACTTACCCTTTTATATTTATAAAATTTATATTATAAATTATATTATAAAAATTATGAATATTTATATGAATATTGATGTTTTGTCTCTGTAGAATTTACTATTAAATAAATAATTTAAAAATGGTTGAGATAGAAATTCAATCTTATTCACTATAGTTAGTTACAATTAAGCACATGTGAATTAATTACAAAAACTACATACAAAATAATTAGATATATTATGCAACTAATTAGTCATAATATACAAATAGTATTCTATTATATTCGAAAATAGAATCTAAAATTTAATTTCAAATAAAAAAAATTCTGTAATCCAATATTCAAAATTAGAATTAATAGAACATATTTAATTAAAACAATTAGTGAACGTATATATGTGCTTCAACCAGAGGATCATATACTGTATAGGCAGACACTTTTTCTGTGTACCCATAAAAAGTGTGTATTTTTGTATGTTTTAAGAAGCAGTAAAAAAGAGCGAGAACATATGTTGTCACATTACGCAACATATGTTGCTATAGAAAGCTATTAGCACATAATGTAGCAAATGAAAACGAAAGTAGATTGCTATAAGGTATATATAACCAAAGAAAGTGAAACTGATTTCAAAAATAGTTTGAAAATTTAAAATATAATTTCTATATATAAAAAATTTTCAGAGACAAAATTATTTTTTTAACAAGAAATTACTAATATAATATCTATAATATTATTCCATATATTTCTTAAAAACAATACTATTCCTTTAGAAATAAAAATACATTTATTAATTTCTATCAACTTTTTAATTATATATTATAATTTACTTTCATATTTATCTATGGTAATGCATATCATAAATAAACATATAGAATTACCATTACCAACCCATTAAAACTTATATAAGAATAACGTACCAATGGCTTGGAGGAAAGAAAGTCAAAAACAAACATGACTTGCATTTTATAGCAATAAAATAGAAAACTAAAGAAAATTAAAAATGTGTCATAAAAATAAAAGAGATTTGTTAAGAAATATTTATTAAGTAGCTATTATTTAATACTTTTTCTGCTTTCATTTGAATAAAATGGTATTTAAACATGATAAATAAGTAAATAAAATTATGGAGGGGCCATAGAAGATTAAGATGGAAAAACTCCACTTAAATCATATTTGGCCCACCAAAAATTTGCCATGTATGGAAATAAAATTAATTAATTTATTAGGGGGTTTAACGTCTGCTTCGGAACCAAAGGCCATATTGCTGACGTCAAAAGGAAATTAAATACAAGGGACTGGAAGAAGCAGGCAGAGAGGAAAGTGGTTCCATGAAAAAAGTCACCTACCACCAGTCAGTGATAATACTCATGGTCCATGGATGCAAAAAAGCTACTCCGTGAATGCAGTTACTTACCAAGGAATGTGACACACAAGCACCTGTGCCTACACGGAAGGATAGAAGAGGAAAATGAAGAGGTGATAGTAAATGAAGCCTACGAGCCTACCTAATACAAAATCTAAGAGGAAAATGAAGAGGTGATAGTAAATGCAGTCTACGAGTCTACCTAACACAAAATCTAAGAGGAAAATGAAGAGGTGATAGTAAATGAAGTCTACGAGTCTACCTAACACAAAATCTAAGAGGAAAATGAAGAGGTGATAGTAAATGAAGTCTACGAGTCTACCTAACACAAAATCTAAGACCTCGTAGTTGGAGAGCATAACCCTAGCGCTATCCTCTAAAACTGCAAGTAGCGTTAAAAAAATGATAAACATGGTAAAAATTGATAAACATGGTAAAAAAGATAAACATGGTAAAAAAGATAAACATGGTAAAAATTATAAACAGGGTAAAAAAGATAAACATGGTAAAAAAGATAAACATGGTAAAAAAGGTAAACATGGTAAAAATGAATTTAAAAGCTGCATATATATGCAATGCATGTGTCTTTAAATTGGCCAGTAGATCACACTAATGCATGTTATTAAATTACATTGTAACTATGTACAAACATAGTAATGCTATGTCGCACTACATTAACCTAAATGGGGATCTAACTCCTATGGCAGTGACGTCATACCTTATATATTTAAGACTAGCTATTGTGGAGAAATATTATTAATAGTGTATGTAACTATTTACATTTTTTGCTTTATTACATATAATCACTTTTTGATTTTATGGCAGTAAATTATTTCTAAAATGAAAACAAAATAAATTGTATGTAAAAAATAATTGATGCAATGACTGTCCGTGTGATGGCGCTGTCTCTTTGCATTGGCTATCATTGTCCGAGTGATGGCGCTGTCTCTTTGCATTGGCTATCATTGTCCGTGAGATGGCGCTGTCTCTTTGCATTGGCTATCATTGTCCGTGAGATGGCGCTGTCTCTTTGCATTGGCTATCATTGTCCGTGTGATGGCGCTGTCTCTTTGCATTGGCTATCATTGTCCGTGAGATGGCGCTGTCTCTTTGCATTGGCTATCATTGTCCGTGAGATGGCGCTGTCTCTTTGCATTGGCTATCATTGTCCGTGAGATGGCGCTGTCTCTTTGCATTGGCTATCATTGTCGGTGTGATGGCGCTGTCTCTTTGCATTGGCTATCATTGTTAACTGCTATAAATGAAAAGGTTAAACTTACTTCAACACCAAACATGTTATACCAAACATGTTATACCAAACATGTTATACCAAACATGTTATACCAAACAAGTTATACCAAACATGTTATACCAAACATGTTATACCAAACATGTTAAACCAAACATGTTATACCAAACATGTTATACCAAACATGTTATACCAAACATGTTATACCAAACATGTTATACCAAACATGTTATACCAAACATGTTATACCAAACATGTTATACCAAACATGTTATACCAAACATGTTAAACCAAACATGTTATACCAAACATGTTAAACCAAACATGTTAAACCAAACATGTTATACCAAACATGTTAAACCAAACATGTTATACCAAACATGTTATACCAAACATGTTATACCAAACATGTTATACCAAACATGTTATACCAAACATGTTATACCAAACATGTTATACCAAACATGTTATACCAAACATGTTATACCAAACATGTTATACCAAACATGTTATACCAAACATGTTATACCAAACATGTTATACCAAACATGTTATACCAAACATGTTATACCAAACATGTTATACCAAACATGTTATACCAAACATGTTATACCAAACATGTTATACCAAACATGTTATACCAAACATGTTATACCAAACATGTTATACCAAACATGTTATACCAAACATGTTATACCAAACATGTTATACCAAACATGTTATACCAAACATGTTATACCAAACATGTTATACCAAACATGTTATACCAAACATGTTATACCAAACATGTTATACCAAACATGTTATACCAAACATGTTATACCAAACATGTTATACCAAACATGTTATACCAAACATGTTATACCAAACATGTTATACCAAACATGTTATACCAAACATGTTATATCAAACATGTTATATCAAACATGTTATACCAAACATGTTATACCAAACATGTTATACCAAACATGTTATACCAAACATGTTATACCAAACATGTTATACCAAACATGTTATACCAAACATGTTATACCAAACATGTTATATCAAACATGTTATACCAAACATGTTATACCAAACATGTTATACCAAACATGTTATACCAAACATGTTATACCAAACATGTTATACCAAACATGTTATACCAAACATGTTATACCAAACATGTTATACCAAACATGTTATACCAAACATGTTATACCAAACATGTTATACCAAACATGTTATACCAAACATGTTATACCAAACATGTTATACCAAACATGTTATACCAAACATGTTATACCAAACATGTTATACCAAACATGTTATATCAAACATGTTATATCAAACATGTTATACCAAACATGTTATACCAAACATGTTATACCAAACATGTTATACCAAACATGTTATACCAAACATGTTATATCAAACATGTTATATCAAACATGTTATACCAAACATGTTATACCAAACATGTTATACCAAACATGTTATATCAAACATGTTATACCAAACATGTTATACCAAACATGTTATACCAAACATGTTATACCAAACATGTTATACCAAACATGTTTCTTCATTAGATGTGAATGTTAAGGGTACAACTGAAAAATATGAAACATGTTCTTAATGGTAAATAGGGAGAGTAGTATTATGGTAGAGAATGGTAGATATTGCCATACATAGTTACGAATTATCGGTCGGTTTCACATCTTCGGTCATATAAGAAAAAACAATATAATAAAAATAATATAAATAAAATTATAATTATTATTATATAGTCTTTTCTTATATGACCGAAGATGTGACACCGACCGATAATTCGTAACTCACCCTATTAAATGAATTACCAACTGTTATTGTCCATTACGGTAAATATTGATGGTATTTTATCGTAAAATATCTATTTCATACATTATCGTCGAATATGTCCGACAAAAGACGAGAAATGTTCTGAAATTATGATAAAAAACTATTGTTTTTTCGTCAAATTATAATAGTCATTGTTATCATTTATTATAGCTAATTACGAATAGAAAACAGACGATCGGAATTTTAATAAATACGAATTAATAAATAATTTACTTGATTAATATCATTTAAATATGTAAAATTTTCATTAAATTTTATATTTTATACACAACAGTAATTTATCATCATATTTAAAAAAATTAAAACAAACTTCAAGCTTAAAAATCGATTTAAATCAAAGACTCAATTTTGAAATTTGTATTTTTTCATTTTTTTTTTCTAAATAAATCCTTTTTTTTCAAATCCGCGTTGTTTGTGTTTAACACGTCGTTACCGCTATCAAAGGAATGCTAAAATGTTCCCGAGGCGATACCAGCGGAAAATCTAACGCAATGCGGCGTCGGAAACTCTGATGTCAAAGTTAGAAAAACTTTTAAAATAACTTCCTATGTTTTGAAGTGAGAAGAACAACGATAATGACAAGAATACATAGTGTACGGGCCCTTAAGAATACATCATGGTGTACGGGCCCTCTGTATTTTCCGTGAAATAGGGTCCTCATTTAAAAAAATACACACAGTCAAATCACTCATTAATTTCACTAACGCTGTACAGTAGAACTCTCCTATAATGAAATCCTGTATAGTGAATGTAGTATCCTGAATAAGGAAGTAGCCTCTATAGTGAACACATTTTCCTTAGTCTACCATGAATGACCATCTTTTTTTTAACATAATGAAAAACTTTTGGCAGACTGAAGTAAATTTGTTCACTGTAGAGGCTACTTCATTACTCAGGACACTACATTCACTATAGAGGATTTCATTACAGAGGAGTTCTACTGTAAGTCAAAAATAGCCATTCTTGTGTTTTTTTAAAAATCTATACCGTTATGTTATTCTTTTGATAATTATTTAGTTATAATTATTTACTTATAATTATTTAGTTATAATTATTTAGTTATAATTATTTAGTTATAATTATTTAGTTATAATTATTTAAGATTTACTAAATTTTTAAAGTGGAAAATTTAATACATTGACAATTTTTCATATTACAAAAAATTAATTAAATTATAGTATATATTACAATAGTAATAAATCTATGACAGAGTAATTTCTATAGCCTTTATTTACAGTAATGTTAGACAATTATCACGTCCTTGTCTACATAAACAACATACTTTCACAAATGGAAAATTATATCAAAGTGTGTACTTATGTTTAGAAATAGACATATATATAAATGACAGTATATGAAGTAATAATGCAATAATTGAAATAAATGTTAAATGAGACATTTAAACTAGAATTATATGACGGTGTACTATCGGGAAAAAGTTATACATGTGTCTACCTATGAATATAGTATTTATTACACTGTGTAGTTAGTTTAAAGGTCCCCTCCACCCTAAACTAAAATTTCTCTAGAATTGTTTTAAATTTGTAGAGCTAAGGTTATACAACATATAACAGTTAGCAGAAAAGAAATCGATTAAGTAATCGCTTCGTAATTAATTATGTAAGAAATAGTCACACTCAACCGTCACTGTCCGACTTTCTAATAGATTCAATAGAAGAACAAGGAAGACTTACTTACTATATTATAAGGTCGTATATTTAATGTTAATTAGGTAATTACTTTTAAAAGGAACTAATGTTGTTTAGGTGACGGTATATAAGTAGCCATTTATAATATCTAAAAGCATTGTTATTGTTTCGAATGAGTCAGAAGTTAAACATTCTTTTTCTTTGCTTAGAAAGTAGGAGAATAGTACAGAATCCAACATATCAACTTAAATTACATATAAAAATATAGAACCAAATTTGAAATGGTTTGCAGTTTTGTAACCAGTAACCTTAGTTCTAATGAATAGAGAAATAAATAAATAAATAAAATACATAATAATTATATCGTTTTTTCTTATATTCTTGTGGAAAAAGTAGGAGGATCTTAGCAAAAAGTCTGGTGGAAAAACTTAAAAACCCTACGTGTGTACGACCCTAAAGAGTGAAGGGGACCTATAACAAGAAACAGTTAGTTTCATTATTAATTAAAGAAACTATATTTAAAAGTTATAAAAAATGTTAAAAACTATGTTGAAAATTATTATTTGCTCATGAATGTGTATGTTCAATAAATTATTCATTTACTCTGAAAAATTCAATTTGCATATTAAAAAAATTAAATAATTAAATTGTCACCATTGAAATTATGTCATAAATATGCTATAATAAAACATAAGCATAAAATGCATTGTAGTTATAACATTATTCAATTTAGTAGGGGTTTAACGTCTGCCTCGGAACCAAAGGCCATATCACTGACGTCAAAAAGAAATGAGTAAAAGGTACTGTAAGAAGCAGTCAGATAGGAAAGTGGCTCCATAAACAAAGTCACCTACCACCGTCATTTACTACCAGTCTGTGACAATGCTCATGGATGCAGAAAAGCTACATCTGATCAGTATATTGATTGCAATGCATTATTACTCATATCTTTAGTACGTTTAATAATTACTTATGAGCATATCAGTCTGATATCACCATTAAGTGTTTTATCTTCAAGTACCTTATTAGTACACAGTTTGAAAAATGGGGCAGTATAAAAGGGGCAGTATAAATGGGGCAGTATAAAAGGGACAGTATAAAAGGGGCAGTATAAAAGGGACAGTATAAAAGGGACAGTATAAAAGGGGCAGTATAAAAGGGGCAGTATAAAAGGGGCAGTATAAAAGGGGCAGTATAAAAGGGGCAGTATAAAAGGGGCAGTATAAAAGGGGCAGTATAAAAGGGGCAGTATAAAAGGGGCAGTATAAAAGGGGCAGTATAAAAGGGGCAGTATAAAAGGGGCAGTATAAAAGGGGCAGTATAAAAGGGGCAGCATAAAAGGGGCAGCATAGAAGGGGCAGCATTAAAGGGGCAGCATTAAAGGGGCAGCATAAAAGGGGCAGCATTAAAGGGGCAGTATAAAAGAGGCAGCATAAAAGAGGCAGCATAAAAGAGGCAGTATAAAAGGGACAGTATAACTTGAATTAAAGCAGTAGCCTGTATGCTAAATATTGCAAAATAGTAAGAAATATATTTTTAAAGTCACTCTTTTCAATTTTTTTCTAATAATAAGCGTGTTAAAGTAGGTATAGAGAATTTAAAATATATTTTTTTCTACTTTTATATAAGGTTTCTTCAAACTATTATTTTTTTGCATTTTTAATACAAAGAATATATTATTGAACAGTATATCTATAATTATAAAGTGTATATAAACTGTTATGTATCTATAATTATTATTATAAAATCTCTAATCCTGTAAAATCTCTATATTGCAATTTCTCATATAATATATCCCCTACAGATCAGATGTTTCTTTTCTAGAGGTTCAATGGAAAGCACTCATATCTTCAATAGATAACAAACGATGTAAAGATAACACCAACTGATAAGAAAACAACCTGCCTATCGTTAATCAACTAACCCCCTGTTGCCCAGTGTGACACAAACACTACACTGTAGTCAGGGGCAGAGAATCGTATAGGGAAATAAACGTAAACTTAATATATTTCACGTAAATAGAAGGATTTTATTAAAAACTGAATTTAACTAAGTATTTATATCTATATGAATTTAAAAAGTATATTATTTATTAGATAGCTAATAAAATACTTTTTATAACGGATATTTAATTGATGAAATTTAAATTATTTATTTGATAAAATGTAAAAAAGTGTATTTAATAGAGATTAAAATTATATATATCAAAATAGATCAACATTGAAGAATTTCCTAAAATTTAAATTGAAAGAAATACAACACTAATATTTGCTAAAAATATTCCCTTTATATTTTCAAAGTTTTCCCTATATCCTCCATTTATATTCCCTATATCTTCCCTTTACATTCCCTATATATTCCCTTTATATTCCCTTTATATTCCCTATATCTTCCCTTTACATTCCCTATATCTTCCCTTTATATTCCCTATATCTTCCCTTTATATTCCCTTTATATTCCCTATATCTTCCCTTTACATTCCCTATATCTTCCCTTTATATTCCCTATATCTTCCCTTTACATTCCCTTTATATTCCCACGGTAATAGAAATATCATACGACTTTTTCTCACGTGTCTATAACTATCCTCAGAAAACAGGAAGATACTACACACATAATTAGTGATAGAAAGGGTTAAATATTATTACATCGTTAAAATAGTACTAAAGCCTACCAATTTGGTATTACCATTTACCTGATTAAACATCCCCTCTTTTTCCTTATTATTTAAAACACCCTATTTCCCCTCACTATTTCACGAAATATAAAAACTAACTCTAATAACGAAAGGTTCCCAATACGTTTGACAAACTCTCTCTTATTTTATCTAACAGAAATAATTAAATTGACTGAATCTTTCTATTGATGAAATTAGCAAATATAAGACAAAAAATATTACTGAAATAATTCACTATTTGATAAAGTGATTCAATTAGAAACTATATCGGAAAATATATTGGATTAGATGAGGAAAAGAAGGTTATTGATACTAGTTTCATTAGAAAGAATACATCTAGGAGAATAGTTCCTAGGTTTCAAAGAATACATCTAGGAGAATAGTTCCTAGGTTTCAAAGAATACATCTAGGAGAATAGTTCCTAGGTTTCAAAGAATACATCTAGGAGAATTGTTCCTAGGTTTCAAAGAATACATCTAGGAGAATAGTTCCTAGGTTTCAAAGAATACATCTAGGAGAATAGTTCCTAGGTTTCAAAGAATACATCTAGGAGAATAGTTCCTAGGTTTCAAAGAATACATCTAGGAGAATAGTTCCTAGGTTTCAAAGAATACATCTAGGAGAATAGTTCCTAGGTTTCAAAGAATACATCTAGGAGAATAGTTCCTAGGTTTCAAAGAATACATCTAGGAGAATAGTTCCTAGGTTTCAAAGAATACATCTAGGAGAATAGTTCCTAGGTTTCAAAGAATACATCTAGGAGAATAGTTCCTAGGTTTCAAAGAATACATCTAGGAGAATAGTTCCTAGGTTTCAAAGAATACATCTAGGAGAATAGTTCCTAGGTTTCAAAGAATACATCTAGGAGAATAGTTCCTAGGTTTCAAAGAATACATCTAGGAGAATAGTTCCTAGGTTTCAAAGAATACATCTAGGAGAATAGTTCCTAGGTTTCAAAGAATACATCTAGGAGAATAGTTCCTAGGTTTCAAAGAATACATCTAGGAGAATAGTTCCTAGGTTTCAAAGAATACATCTAGGAGAATAGTTCCTAGGTTTCAAAGAATACATCTAGGAGAATAGTTCCTAGGTTTCAAAGAATACATCTAGGAGAATAGTTCCTAGGTTTCAAAGAATACATCTAGGAGAATAGTTCCTAGGTTTCAAAGAATACATCTAGGAGAATAGTTCCTAGGTTTCAAAGAATACATCTAGGAGAATAGTTCCTAGGTTTCAAAGAATACATCTAGGAGAATAGTTCCTAGGTTTCAAAGAATACATCTAGGAGAATAGTTCCTAGGTTTTAAAATTATAAGCCACACACTTTTCGACAAAGTTATGTTATTTTCACAATATTATTTTAGAACTAATTCGAAAATAATAGTGAATGCAGGTTTTCCTTCGTGTTGTCAAAATATATCCCTTGGATATCAAGGGAATATCCAAGGGAAGAAGGATTTATTCCTGAGATAGTCCCTTAATATCCCAGGAATAAATCCTTCTTGCCAGGAAATTGTGCTTGGGGTTTCAATAATCCTGGGGTTTTCGGTACTCCAAATCCTAAAATTGTGTATGTTTTATTAACAGTCCCAGATAGATGAAAAGGTGCTTGTCTGAAACAATTACGCAATTGGATAAGCACCTCATTTTCACTAAAGGGCCGTACACACATAGAGTTATGATAAACTACTCTAGAGAGAGGAAGTGTTGCAGCGATTGCAGGACGCTAAGGAAGACGGTGTAAAACCTTATTTTGTTTCAGTTATACCATTTCTCCATTAAATTTTGTTTCAGTTATATCATTTCTCCATTAAACTGACGCTAGATTGCCAGTCACGTGACCCAAAAGTAAGGATTTTAGCGTCCCGCAAGACGCGATATTATTTTGGCCACTGACTCACCACTTGCGTACACACGAAGAGTTTTAAGTCTTTGTTTTTTAGTTGGTATCCATGATACCAACTTCATTTTCTGAAGGTATCATGGATACCAACTAAAATAAATAATAATTATATCGTTTTTTTTTTATATTCTCGTGGAAAAAGTAGGAGGAGCTTAGCAAAAAGTCTGGTGGAAAGACTGAAAAAACTCTTCGTGTGTACGGCCCTTTAAAAATGACTCTGCGTAATACAAACCGTAAAATGAACATTTCTTTGTCGAAAAAAGTTTGGTTATTATTTAAAGGATTATAGATATTAAAACAAAAAATAAACAGTTCTCTAATATGTATTATTTTAAATAAAACTTGTTTCAATAGTATAGGAATATTAGTTTTTGATTATCTTAAAGCTATTTCTAATAACAATATTTTGAAATAGACATTATGTAGTTGTTACTAACCTTAAGAAAATATATAAGATAATATATATATATATAAGTTAATACATTAGTTGTATTTTAAGAGACGTAACGTAACTACCTGTCACTTGAATAAATAAAAAAGCCATTACGTTTTCTCTCATGTTATGATCATTAGATGAATAAAGGCAATGTTATTCATAGTCTATTCATATGTTATTCATGATGTATTCATAGCTCTCAAATGCCATGGTGTTACATGGGTGAAATATGAATCATCGTACAGATATGCTTACCGCGCACTGTATGTTTTATTAAACATATTATTTGTTAAAAAGTGGTTCATTTTTAATCAGTCATATAAAACTATATATGAAATTTGAACACATATATTAAGTATATAAGGTTCGTTCCGAGTTACCGGACAGTTCCACCTTTTCGATCATATAAGTAGCTCTATAATTATTATAATTGATACAATGTTATCAATAGGGTTGTGACAATATGTTCTTAAAATCATAAATCTGATGAATATCATAGACGAAAGTAAATGAAATGGTATCGAATACTATATACCGCTGGTGTAGAACCATTCGATACTCTTTAATTCTCTCCGTCTATAATATTTTCGGGATCTATGATTTTAAGAGCATATTGTCACAACCCTAGTTATCAATATATACTTCACAGTGAGTTTACTAATAATAACAGATGTCACACCAGGCAATAGCTGGTTAAATTCTCTATAATAACTGTTTGTTGTTTTGTATGCAAAAGTGTTGCCATATATCTTAGGTTTCAGAGGTTTTATTTCAGAGGTTTTATTTTCAGAGGTTTTTTTTATTTTCTTGAGGTGATATCAACTTACCAATCACTGTACATCACAAGAAACGGGAATAAATGTGACTAAAATGTGGGTAAAATGTGAGTAAAATGTGGGTAAAATGTGAGTAAAATGTGGGTAAAATGTGATTAAAATGTGGGTAAAATGTGGGTAAAATTGTGGTTATTAAAGGTTAAATAATGTGTGGTTCTTTTGGAAACTCAGAAGATAAAATTAGTGTTTTTATTTTGGTAAAAATTTCCGGTTATAATGACCTGAATCTCACTATTTAGTGGTCAAAATGACCTTGAATTGAGTATTAAGTGGTCAAAATGTCCTTGAATAGAGTATTTAGTGGTCAAAATGTCCTTGAATAGAGTATTTAGTGGTCAAGTGACCTCAAATTGAGTATTTAGTGGTCAAATGACCTCAAATTAAGTATTTAGTGGTCAAATGACCTTGAATCTCACTATTTAGTGGTCAAAATGACCTTGAATTGAGTATTTAGTGGTCAAAATGTCCTTGAATAGAGTATTTAGTGGTCAAATGACCTCAAATTGAGTATTTAGTGGTCAAATGACCTCAAATTAAGTATTTAGTGGTCAAATGACCTCAAATTAAGTATTTAGTGGTCAAATGACCTTTAATTCATAACTTTCTACCAAACTAATTCTCTCCATCTCCTTAAACAGCATCCAAAGCATTCATTTTTGTTATTCTTTTCAAGGTTACACCCAAATATGATGTATTTTTTCGAATGCAAATATCACTGCAGTAAATTCCACCCACAAACACAACAAAAAAATGCGCTGGAAACCGACGGCGCGATTTGGACACGAATTAAAATTTTAGATGATAGAGACGGAGTATTTGAGTGCGCCAGCGATGCAAATTACAACAACGCTACTAGAGTGCATCCATGAATAAATTGAATGCATTGGTTATATTGGAGAAATGATAACCAAAATGATAACCATTGTAAAGACTGAGTAAAATGATAACCATTGTATAGAGTAGTTAAAATGATAACCATTGTATAGAGTAGTTAAAATGATAACCATTGTGTAGGTAAAATGATAACCATTCTATGGGTAAAATGATAGCCATTGTAAAGGCTGGGTAAACGATAACCAATGTGTGGGTAAAATGATAACCATTGTACAGTGTAGGTAAAATGATAACCATTGTGTGGGTAAAATGATAACCATTGTACAGTGTAGGTAAAATGATAACCATTGTGTGGGTAAAACGATAACCATTGTACAGTGTGGGTAAAATGATAACCATTGTGTGGGTAAAATGATAACCATTGTGTGGGTAAAATGATAACCATTGTGTGGGTAAAATGATAACCATTGTGAAGGCTGGCTAAAATAATAACCATTGTGTGGGTAAAACGATAACCATTGTACAGTGTGGGTAAAATGATAACCATTGTTTGGGTAAAATGATAACCATTGTGTGGGTAAAATGATAACCATTGTGTGGGTAAAATGATAACCATTGTGTGGGTAAAATGATAACCATTGTGTGGGTAAAATGATAACCATTGTGTGGGTAAAATGATAACCATTGTGTGGGTAAAATGATAACCATTGTGTGGGTAAAATGATAACCATTGTGTGGGTAAAATGATAACCATTGTGTGGGTAAAATGATAACCATTGTGTGGGTAAAATGATAACCATTGTGTGGGTAAAATGATAACCATTGTGAAGGCTGGCTAAAATGATAACCATTGTGTGGGTAAAACGATAACCATTGTGTGGGTAAAATGATAACCATTGTGTGGGTAAAATGATAACCATTGTGTGGGTAAAATGATAACCATTGTGAAGGCTGGCTAAAATCATAACTAAATTTATTTACTCTAATATTTTTTATCCAATAATAAAAAACGTAGCTGCAGTAATGAATTAATTCAACGAGATGATGAATTATGCATAAAAATATAATTATATTAAAATAGAGCTGATTATTGCTTAAATTGAAGCTCTTTTTTATTAGCATGTAATTAGAGTTACTAGTACAGTACCTTTTATTCATCCATAGGTAATTCAATTAATTTAATGGGTTTATATTTAAATAAGTATTACCAATACATAGGGTAAGTTACGAATTATCGGTCAGTTTCACGTATTCGGTCATATAAGAAAAAACGATACAATAAAAATAATCAATTACCTCGAAAAATCTTTGAGGAAATCTAAAAGTATTCAATGTAATTATATTTCGAAATTGTTTTGAAATTCTAGTTATTTTGTGGCTAAAATTGTCTAATAAAGAATAAAACACAATAAATATTGACTGAAGTACTAAAATATTATAAACAAATTAATTTCCACTACAAATATTTAATTAATTTAAACATAACAAAAAAATATTTTTTTAAATAGTTCACCGAATATGTTCGAAAAAATGACCCAAATTTATATGTACGAATGTGGGTCATTATGATTTTTTTTCTTAAATTACCTAAAATGGTACGAAAAAATGTTAGAAATTCATATTCTGATGATTAAAAATTTTCTAAAATAATAAACTTGAATAATAATTGAAAAGGAGGATTAATATAATATATGATATTCATCAATAAAATTTTAAAATTTATATATTACATAAATGTGTAATACGAAAATTAGTTTAGCATGTGTACCTGTATACTTTGTTTAACCTTTTTACTAGGGTTGTGACAATATGCCTTAAAATCATAGATCTTAAGAATATCCTATCGATATACATAGGAAATGGTATCGAATACTATATACCGCTGGTGTAGAACCATTCAATACTCTTTAATTCTCTCCGTCTATGTCACAACCCTAATCATTATACTATTTCTATCAATTTTTCTATTTCTGTGCTCATTGAATTTTCTTTATTTTTGTAGATAACTCCATAGTAATTGAAAAATAACTGCGGCTATGTTGAAAACTTGAAAATAATAAATCATACCCACTGTGAAATTATTAAAAGGATTAAACCCTACAATAGATATTTTTATCATTTAATACTAAGAAATTATAAAAAGGTGGAATTTTTTTAAATAAAAACGTTAAGAAAATTTAGAACCAAAAAAGAAGAGATGAAAAAAGTCAGCGGATAAAAAAATGACTTATTCATTTTATCTATTGTGTACTGGTTATCATTTTCATATTTTTACAGTGGTTATCATTTTCATATTTTTACAGTGGTAATCATTTTCATATTTTTACAGTGGTTATCATTTTCATATTTTTACAGTGGTAATCATTTTCATATTTTTACAGTGGTTATCATTTTCATATTTTTACAGCGGTTATAATTTTCATAGTTTTACAGTGGTTATCATTTTCACATTTTACAATGGTTATAATTTTTATAC
The DNA here is from genome assembly GCA_947561585.1 of Caprella mutica. NCBI lineage: Eukaryota > Metazoa > Arthropoda > Malacostraca > Amphipoda > Caprellidae > Caprella > Caprella mutica. The sequence goes on from CANNZV010002470.1 coordinate 49,042, forward strand.
TCGAACAATGGTTATCATTTATTCACAAAAAAACAGCAAATCTGTTTTAGAATCAGATTTCAAGATGAAAGACTCCTAGGCTTTTATTGTCAATGTAAAAACCTAATACCTATCTAGTATCCACTCATCTCGATGAACTCACCACTCCAATCACCAATCATTACTCACCACCGTTCCCTTTAACCGCTACCTACCGCAGCGTTCAAATCTCCACCATGTCCGAAAATCAACCACGCTGTTCTTTCCAATTCAAAAACCCACAAAAAATATAACTAAATGTCATAGCATTATTGAATAAATATTGACAGATAATTAGTACTCAATTCACAGTACATTAATTAGAGTACAGTACAGTATATAATTAGTTAAATTAGATAATTAGAATGCAAATCATGAAATGGCACATTATACTATTGGTTCAATTTGCATAGGCACCTACATTTACATGAATAGATGTGTATGTATATAAACTCACCCAATGCCGTTATTATGGTCACAAACTGCAGGTAAATTCTTCTCAGGAGAAACATTTTGTAGTTACACTCGTGATGCTTTCGTGTGACGGCACTTTACACTAAAAACTTAGGTAGGTATCTGGCGCGAACTGATCAGCTGACATACATGTGTTCGGAAGAAAAAGAAACGCCCGCTGTGCGGTAATGAACCTACGTACCTAATTAGTAACAGTACCTATCTAGTCAAAAATTTAAAAGTTATATTTTTGTGATGCGTATTTAATAGAAATGCTTTAAAATCCTGAAATAAAATAAATATAATAACTGACGGTAAATGTTCGTCATTCATACATAGTCAGTTGGTTTGAATAGCCTAGCTAAGTAGGGTAAAAATATCTGCATTTAAGGAGTGCCAATTATCATAATCATATGCTCAACAATGTGTGCTTTCTATGCATTAAAAACTGCGTCTTGCATAATAATTAGCTGACAGATAAATATTCTATTTATATATTTTACATCATGTAAATAAATATAGCAACACGTAGTGTGGCACAGCACGTTATGCCGCTGTTAGAGCAGCAGCGCCTCAACACCTCACAACCTATCTCCGTAACGGCTGCGCTCTCACTGTTCAAATCTGACGACAATTGTGACAAACTGACAATGTCAAACCTTTTCACAGTGAATGATTTGTTATTTTCTATGAGACATACACACGTCTTTGTTTTGTAATTACATCTTTTCCAATCTATTTCTCTGCCATTAAGAAATAACCCATTGATTTCAGCATCCATTCTTCTTGCCACAACGTATTGTTCACTATTTCCACTCTAGTAAGTTTCTGTTTCGTTATGTTTCGATACTAGGTAGTCATTGTTGTTTATTTGCTACGACACTTTTCAAGGGTACCTATTTCAATAATTAATCGTGTGAAACAGGTAGCTACAATTTATCTGTCATATTTACCATAGGAAGTTTTCTTTTGAAATATGGAAAAATGAAATTGGGTAGGTAGGTACAGTCAAAGAAAAGAGTACATGTAATGATTGAAAAACAATTTACTAATTTCTAAAAAGAAACTTTAGTAATTGTAATGTTTATAAATATTTTAAAATTGGAGTCTGCACGACGACAAATTGGAAAATAATAGAAAATTCGTAAACTATGATTTACGAAATTAGCATAATGCACTGATTCTTTTCTCTGATAGTACATCATCACAGTGATTCTTTTCTCTAATAGTACATCATCAAAGTGACTCTTTTCTCTGATAGTACATCATCACAGTGACTCTTTTCTCTGATAGTACATCATCACAGTGACTCTTTTCTCTAATAGTACATCATCACAGTGACTCTTTTCTCTGATAGTACATCATCACAGTGACTCTATTCTCTGATAGTACATCATCACAGTGACTCTTTTCTCTGATAGTACATCATCACAGTGACTCTTTTCTCTGGTAGTACATCATCACAGTGACTCTTTTCTCTGATAGTACATCATCACAGTGACTCTTTTCTCTGGTAGTACATCATCACAGTGACTCTTTTCTCTGATAGTACATCATCACAGTGACTCTTTTCTCTGATAGTACATCATCACAGTGACTCTTTTCTCTGATAGTACATCATCACAGTGACTCTTTTCTCTGATAGTACATCATCACAGTGACTCTTTTCTCTGATAGTACATCATCACAGTGACTCTTTTCTCTGATAGTACATCATCACAGTGACTCTTTTCTCTGATAGTACATCATCACAGTGACTCTTTTCTCTGATAGTACATCATCACAGTGACTCTTTTCTCTGATAGTACATCATCACAGTGACTCTTTTCTCTGATAGTACACATACATATAGTACCTATTCTAACGTGATGTACATATAGATTAATTGCCTACCTGGTAACCTTCACGGTAAGTAGTTCATTTGAAGTATCAACCTTATTACTTATCCTGTGATTTATATTGTATTAATTAGTAATATTGAGTAATAAATGTGTCTATAATGTGTAAATGATGTCTAATTATCTAAATAAATTATAAGTTATTTCTAAGTAAGACGCTATTGCTACTTTATAAATGTTCTCCATTTTATGATTTTTTTTATTGAAAGTAGAAGTATTACAAAATTTATGATGTTGGAAATTGCTCTTATGAATTATGATAATTATTAAATATTTTGACCACAATTCATTAATAATAATATACAAAAATCAATTTGAAAAGCATTTATAAAACATATTGAATGTTTAATTTCCTTTTAATGAAATCATATCTAAATAATAAAATAAATTACAATTTATTTTTCGTATAGTTTACCTCTTAACAAACAATCAAAAGTTCAGTACAAACTATTTCTCTTATTGAATTCGAAATGTCTTTTTCCTTAATTATACAGAACTATTTCAATAATTATTTACTAATGATTAAGAAGCTGAGAGAAATGCGTAATACGTATGTGCCACTTTTTTCTATCACGCGCTCTTCAGTCTTGCACGTGGTGAGTGATCTTAAAAATGATAACCATTGCGTCACACATAGCCGCTACATTATCTTAAAAATGATAACCATTGCGTCAAACTTAGCCGCCACATTATCTTGAAATGATAACTATTGCGTCACACTTAGCCGCCACATTATTTTGAAAATGATAACTATTGCGTCACACTTAGCCTGTGCTTCATAAAAAAAATTAATGCACATCTAATGAACGAGCTTAAGTAAATTAGATTTAAATAGAAGTTAAATATACGTACATTTGTCAATCTTTCATCTCATGAATTTATGCAGTTACGTATGAAATATTGTAAAATTTTAATATTTTAGGATATTTATTTTAGCTAATTTAATACATTACAATTTTTTTAGCATAATAAACATGTACTTAAACCTATGCGTTATGTTCTATAAATAATGCAAGTGTGTAGTCAGTACATACCTATAGGTTAAAATAGTGAGAAAACTGTCACTTTAATTCACACAGGTAAACGTGTATAATTAAGAGAAAGAATTGATACTTCCTACAGGTGAGAACTTATAAAACATTGTGTATGGCTGAAGATGCTCATGTATGTAGATAAGCTACTCCGTGCAGTATAGTCACTTACCAAACTAATTAGTACAACTTAATTTGCAATGGTAATTAAATATTAAAACTAAATTAATTATTATAGCATTTATTTGTATATTTATTGACTCTAGGAATAAGGTTTGCCGAGTAAGATTATTTAAAAAAATATCTGTTTAATGTTAATTAAATCAACGTTTAAATAACTATTTAAATCTTATTGATAAATTGTATTAACCCTTCATCATCAAAAACTATTTATTTAAATGCATTTTAAGTGAATAAATCATATCACAATAACTATAATGATTTGATTGAGTATTGCTTAAAACTTTGTTATTTTCATGTTAACAGTAAAAATAGAGCCTCTTGATTGGCTACAGCGTGTGACGTCACTACACACCATCGCCAATTAAAACTATGGAATGCTACTGTACGTTTTTTATGTTAAATGATCATATACACCTCTAAATAGAGGTGTAAGCCTCTAAATAGAGGTGTAAGCCTCTAAATAGAGGTGTAAGACTCTAAATAGAGGTGAAAGCCTCTAAATAGAGGTGTAAGCCTCTAAATAGAGGTGTAAGCCTCTAAATAGAGGTGTAAGCCTCTAAATAGAGGTGTAAGCCTCTAAATAGAGGTGTAAGCCTCTAAATAGAGGTGTAAGCCTCTAAATAGATATGTAAGCCTCTAAATAGAGGTGTAAGCCTCTAAATAGAGGTGTAAGCCTCTAAATAGAGGTGTAAGCCTCAAAATAGAGGTGTAAGCCTCTAAATAGAGGTGTTAGCCTCTAAATAGAGGTGTAAGCCTCTAAATAGAGGTGTAAGCCTCTAAATAGAGGTGTAAGCCTCTAAATAGAGGTGTATATGATTAGGTTAGTATTATCAGATGTTATTTAAAATCAGCGTTGAAGATATTTTTTGTTTCAATAAGCTTTCGAATAGAAAGATTTTGTATTCGAAATCATATTGAAACCAAAAATATCTTCAAAGCTGAGTTTAAATATCCTCTGATAATACTAACACCTCTATTTAGAGGTGTATATTATAGTGTGGGATATATATACCTTTGGTGAAAGCTAATGGAAGGAATATCACCTTAACAGTAGAGGTGAATAAGGACTATAAGGTAGAAGATATAGGAATATAAACAATATTCAGGATATTGTTAAAGATTGCATCTGTAAAAAGAACTCTACATCGTATAGGTGATTAATCATTTATTGTGTTCACCTTTTCACTCTATGGATTGCATCTTACTATGTGCATAATTGCCATGGAAAATTAGATTTACGAAAAATTGTAAAAAAAATTATTTGCAGAAGTTGTAAAAATTCGATTTACAAAAATTGTAAAATTCGATTTACAAAAAAATTGCACGAGTGGGATTAAATAAATGCAAAAATTTGATTTAAAAAGATGTTAAATTTGAATTTTTTAAATAAATGCAAAATATGATTCTAAATAAATCAATTTTTGATAATAGATTTGAAAGAGTTCATCTACAAGATCTGTGATAATGGATTTGAAAAAAAAAACTATAACAGATTTAAAAAAATCCGCCGATTAGTACTTACAAACTCTACAACAAACAACATTCTCTACGTCTTAATCATGTCTTGCACGTAGAAACTTCCGTAACTCTCCGTACATACGGTGGTAGAACTTACGTAACCATGACGGATGGTCAATTGTTCATCTCATCACGCGTATGTACGTAACTATCGCAAAGGGGCGTGGTGACTAAAGCGTAGAAATGAGGCCAATGCGCATGCGTGGGTTTGGAGATAAAACTAATTGGTTTGAGAAAAAATGTTAGGAACTAGATTATGTGCACACGGTAGAGCGCATGCCTTTGCCGACGCTTTGACCTGTTCTCTCCCAAAATCAAATAAACTGGATAATGACCGATCGTCCCACCAAGTTTCATGCAATATGGTTCAATAGTTTTTGAGTTGAGTTCTAAATGACCTTGACCTTTGACCCGATCGCTCCCAATTAATTAAGTAGGTGTTAAATTTCTGCTTCAAAACCAAAGACCATATCGCTGACGTCAAAAGGAAATTCAATACAAGGGACTAGAAGAAGCAGTCAGAAAGGAAAGTGGCTCCATGAACAAAGTCACTTACCACCGTCGGTGACGATGCTCCGATGCTCATGGATGCAGAAAAGCTACTCCATGAATGCAGTCACTTACCGAGGAATGTGACGAAACGGGACACAAGCACTGGTGGCTGCACTCACGGATGGAAGAGGAAAATGAAGAGGTGATAGTAAATGAAGCCTACGAGGCTACCTAATACAAAATTCTAAGACCTCGTAGTTGAAGAGCATAACCCTAGCGCTATCCTCTAAAACTGCAAGTAGCGTTAAAAAAATGATAAACATGGTAAAAATGAAAAAAGACAATCCATAATCCAAATTACAACAGTTCGGGACCGAAGGACGCCACCCCCTTCTCTTCCATTCACCACAGACAGCTTCAGGATAGAGACCATGGTGGCCGATTGCTCCCAAAATCTAACAAAATGATTCCTGTATATTGATCTATCGTCCTACCAAGTTTCATGCAATATGGTTCAATAGTTTTTGAGTTATAAATGGCCATGACCTTGACCTTTGACCAGGTCGCTCCCAAAACTCTACCTAATGGTCACTGGACATTAAAAATCGTTTCACCAAATTTCAGGCGATTTGGTTGAGCACTTTTTCAGTTACGCAAATAACAAGATGATAAATGAATAAATGACGGGTAAAATATGACTTTACGCAAATTTGCGAAGGTAATGAAAGATTAGGAACGGTGTAGTATACGAACACTCTCAGTAGTAGGAAAGTGGGTATTGCATAGGTATACAATTTCTAAAGATCAGATTGGCCCATGTCACATGTTAACACCCACTGTCCGACTACTAGGACGTTCCACGAACTAGGGTAACTTCTTATTTATCGGTCAGATCCACATTTTCGGACATATAACAAAAAACGATATAATAATAATAATTTCACTAGGATTGGTTGAGTAAAAACAACCAACCCGGGATGGTTGTTTTTACTCAACCTGAAATAATTTGTATACCGTTTTTCTTAAATGACCGAAAATGTGGACTGACCGATAATGAAGAACTTTTCCCTAGTTAAATTAAATCGAATTACAAACATTATAAACCTATATAAACGACATATGATTTGCGCAATTTACCGATTTGCCCTTTCTCGAGAATGTGCAGCGCGTTTTTAAACCCCTAATACCTAGCGTGTACTAAATACCTTCATTAAATTTATTATGAAATTACGGGCCGTTATGTAGTTTGTTGTATCCGCTAATTTGTTGAAATGCACTTATATCAGTATTCAGTCTCATAGTAAATTATATGAAGGTATTAAAGCACACTGGGCATTTGGGGGATGAAAATGCGCAAAACAAATCGGTAAATTGCGCGGTACAAGTGCCTTTCTATACCCTAAAATGACATAATTTTAGTCGCAAGTTGAAGTAGGTATGGAAATTCGCGCACGGACATTTCGTCTTCGAATATCTTTATTTTGTATTATATTTATAATGTGTAGGTACAGCAAAACCTCGTAGTAGACCAGAGTTACGTTCCAAGTTTGTTTGGTCTAATAAGAAACTCACTTTATTAGTTTCCTACTAGACAAAAATCGTTAAACTCACTTTATTAGTTTCCTACTAGACCAACATCGTTAAACTCACTTTATTAGTTTCCTACTAGACCAACATCGTTAAACTCACTTTATTAGTTTCCTACTAGACCAAAATCGTTAAACTCACTTTATTAGTTTCCTACTAGACCAACATCGTTAAACTCACTTTATTAGTTTCCTACTAGACCAACATCGTTAAACTCACTTTATTAGTTTCCTACTAGACAAAAATCGTTAAACTCACTTTATTAGTTTCCTACTAGACCAACATCGTTAAACTCACTTTATTAGTTTCCTACTAGACCAACATCGTTAAACTCACTTTATTAGTTTCCTACTAGACCAACATCGTTAAACTCACTTTATTAGTTTCCTACTAGACCAAAATCGTTAAACTCACTTTATTAGTTTCCTACTAGACCAAAATCGTTAAACTCACTTTATTAGTTTCCTACTAGACCAACATCGTTAAACTCACTTTATTAGTTTCCTACTAGACCAACATCGTTAAACTCACTTTATTAGTTTCCTACTAGACCAACATCGTTAAACTCACTTTATTAGTTTCCTACTAGACCAAAATCGTTAAACTCACTTTATTAGTTTCCTACTAGACCAACATCGTTAAACTCACTTTATTAGTTTCCTACTAGACCAACATCGTTAAACTCACTTTATTAGTTTCCTACTAGACCAAAATCGTTAAACTCACTTTATTAGTTTCCTACTAGACCAACATCGTTAAACTCACTTTATTAGTTTCCTACTAGACCAAAATCGTTAAACTCACTTTATTAGTTTCCTACTAGACCAACATCGTTAAACTCACTTTATTAGTTTCCTACTAGACCAACATCGTTAAACTCACTTTATTAGTTTCCTACTAGACCAACATCGTTAAACTCACTTTATTAGTTTCCTACTAGACAAAAATCGTTAAACTCACTTTATTAGTTTCCTACTAGACCAACATCGTTAAACTCACTTTATTAGTTTCCTACTAGACCAACATCGTTAAACTCACTTTATTAGTTTCCTACTAGACCAAAATCGTTAAACTCACTTTATTAGTTTCCTACTAGACCAACATCGTTAAACTCACTTTATTAGTTTCCTACTAGACCAACATCGTTAAACTCACTTTATTAGTTTCCTACTAGACCAAAATCGTTAAACTCACTTTATTAGTTTCCTACTAGACCAACATCGTTAAACTCACTTTATTAGTTTCCTACTAGACCAAAATCGTTAAACTCACTTTATTAGTTTCCTACTAGACCAAAATCGTTTTCTCTATAAGTAAAGCGGTGACTTTAATATTTCGATAACTCTATTTGTTTATGATAACTTTAATGCCAAATTAATGGTGACTAACATACCAATTTTGAAGGGAAACAAATTTAGAAACAGTATGAATATTTTGGCTTCAATTAAAATGAATATAGTATTTTTTCAATTAAAATATCATTTTATGAAATTATAACAGTCTTCACTGTATCTAGTTTTCTATAACTTTTCACATCAATTTTTTTCAGCACAGACTCTACCATCAAATCTTAAACCAATTATACCTTATGTTTTATCCTAAGAACAGCATAAATAAATATAATACATCATTCAAATTAGAGATTTATCTTTAAAAGAGTATTGCAATTATTACTCCTTGTAATATTTACACTAGAATAACTGTCAGGTGACAAAAACAGTGTTTTGTCTAGTGCGAGGTTTTTCCAGTACAGTTTCAAAAATTTCTTGGTCTAATAGGAGGTTTGTCTACTACGAGGTTTTGCTGTATATATTTTGTATTATTTACATATATTCTGCAACATAGAAGTAGGAAACAACCTTTGTTGATGGTAAATAGAAATATATGGTCTTTGACTAAATTCTTATGGCATTCTTCTTCTCCTGTTGGCCGGCATCAGTAAATATTAATAATGAAAACTTTTTTAATGATATACAGGCAGGCTCCGCTTTTATTAAACAACAGTCTTATCAAATATGTATTAATTGCGAGGCATGTCTCGATGTTATTACAGTACATAAATTTAGAAAACGGAGACATTTTTAGTGGTGTTTATTTCACGGTAACTACAATAATCATCAATATTATTTTTCAGATTAAGTTATTAGAAGCAATATTGGTTCAGAAATTCTTATTCTATAGCAGAATATTTTTAAGTGACTATAAATTCAATTTATTATAGTGCGAAGTCTAATATGAAGGATTAATAAAATAAAATAATTAATGAAATAGTTGTTTTTATTAATCGAATTTTTAAACACTTAAAATAGTTAAATCGCACAATAATATTTATTTCAAGTCCCACAAAAAAATAAGTAGCTACCTAGGGTAAGTTCCGAGTTATAGGTTGGTTCCACATTTTCGATCTAAGTAGAATCAATAAGTTATAATAATGATAAAGTGATATAATTAAAGTAGCTAGTAACTAAATTATTTAAAATTGTTCATACACATGTGGTAATATCGTCAAATTAGAGTAACATTTTAATATGAAAAATAAAGAGTAAATATAGTGTCTTAAAGGGAATGAGTCAATCTTAGGAATGAGTCAATCTTAGGAATGAGTCAATTTTAGGAACGAGTCAATGTTAGGAATGAGTCAATCTTAGGAATGAGTCAATTTTAGGAACGAGTCAATGTTAGGAATGAGTCAATCTTAGGAATAAGTCAATCTTAGGAATGAGTCAATCTTAGGAATGAGTCAATCTTAGGAACGAGTCAATGTTAGGAACGAGTCAATGTTAGGAATGAGTCAATCTTAGGAATGAGTCAATTTTAGGAATGAGTCAATCTTAGGAATGAGTCAATCTTAGGAATGAGTCAATCTTAGGAATGAGTCAATCTTAGGAATGAGTCAATCTTAGGAATGAGTCAATTCTAGGAATGAGTCAATTCTAGGAATGTGTTTATTTTAGGAATGAGTCAATTCTAGGAATGAGTCATTTTTAGGAATGAGTCATTTTTAGGAATGAGTCATTTTTAGGAATGTGTCAATCTTAGGAATGTGTCAATCTTAGGAATGAGTCAATCTTAGGAATGAGTCAATTTTAGGAATGAGTCAATCTTAGGAATGTGTCAATCTTAGGAATGAGTCAATCTTAGGAATGAGTCAATTTTAGGAATGAGTCAATCTTAGGAATGGAATTGCATAACATACAATAATTAACTTTCCCCTTATCGTTCAATTCATTCAATTATTCATTTCAATCATACACCACACAGTTCAGGACTAGAAGTGTCGTATTTAACACTAGTTAACAAACTAGGTACTAGTGTTAGTCATGCATTACTAGTAGCAATGTTAGTTAGTGCTTTGCAGTGAAAAAAATATCTTCTGAGTAGATTCTTTATAACTAGGGTTGTGACAATATGCATTTAAAATCATAGATCCTGAGAATATTATAGACGGAGAGAATTAAAGAGTATTGAATCGTTTTGCACCAGCGGTATATAGTATTCGATACCATTTCATTTCGTTTCGTCTATGATATTCTTAAGATCTATGATTTTAAACGCATATTGTCACAACCCTAATTATAAAAAATTACAATACTATATAGGACTGTACCGATACGAGTACCAATACCTGGTATTACTAAATTGCAGATACTGATACCGAGAGGCTTGAAAATCACCAATATTCCGATACCTAAATTAATTGCCGATATAAAGAGTAAAAATACCGATAGTATCGATACAGCCTCAATACTAGGGTAAGTTCTCCATTATCGGTCAGTACTACATTTTCGGCTTTATTTAGAAAACAGTGAAAATATCTATAAAATAGATATCAATTCAAGGTTTGTTCACACACTCGGTGTTCTATCCAATGAGAAAATACGGTACCGATTCTGACGTGTCCGTTGAATTGAAAGTAGCGATTATATTTTTTGACGGACACTGAGAGGACACCTCACGGATAGAACACTGATGTGTGTGACAAGTCTTAATTAGTTGAGGGTTTAACATCTGCTTCTGAACGAGAGGCCATATCGATGACATCGAAAAAAAATTAAATACAAGGGAATGAAAGAAGCAGTCAGAAAGAAAAGTGGCTCCATGAACAAAGTCACCTACAACCGTCAGTGACAATGCTCATGGATGCAGAAAAGCTACCCACCACAGACACAACCTTGGTGAAAAGACATATCCAAACAGTTCAGAAATTAATTTAGTGACCATTGGAGAAACAGAAAACTGTAGCTAGCTAAAAGATAATCTAACTATAGTATTTAATTAACCTTAAAATTTTAAATTAAATATTAATGTCAAACTGGAAAAATAATTAAGATAAAAAAAGACTAGGATTTTAATTTTGGATTAGAAAAATGTGTAAAATAAAAGAAATTGAGCAAAGTAAACTAAAAATACACTATTAAAGTTAAATTAAGAATAACTATAACAAACAATTTCCTCCAAACAATATTTCTAATTGTTAGAAAACAATTTCTCTAACCATATAACAAACAGTTTGGATATAAACTAGAAAATAGAGGTACTGATACATTATTGAACAGTAATAGCTACTTATAACTTAGCCATTATTAAAATTAAAAAAGTGCAGTTAGTGCATTAGTAATTGCTATATCAATTAAATAGTGATTATAATAAAAATACAGTTATGTTCAGACTATAAAAAGAGATATTTTGGAAGACTGTTCTAATGGACGAAATATTTTTATTGCGACCAGTCAACAGAATAATTTATGTGGCCTCATACGATCAAGAACTTTTTTGTACCTTACCTCTTTAATAACAAAAAATAAACATTACGAACACTGTGCTAGCTAGCGTTTGAAAAAAGTTACATAGCAAGCCATTAATAGGTAGCTAACTATTAAAATATTTCATAGTCACGTGGAATGCTATGGAATTAATTCTTTGTAAAAAAATTAAAATATATCAATTTATTAATTATTACACTAATAATTTTACCTATCCATAACTATATTCAAAGAACACGAAAACCTTAAAAAACAAAGAAGTAACTGTACCAACATTCAATTGTGTTTAACTTTTGTCAAGCTTCGAATATTAATGTAAATAATATTTTGTTCATAATTTAAACCTTTTCTTATTAACAGCACAAAAGAAATAGGGGTACCGATACCTTTTTCTAAACCACACGCAGTAGAACTCACAAATCAACTTTTCACTCAAAAAGTTTAAAACTAATAATTTCCAAGCAAACAAAAATATCATTGTGCATTTTACACATTTTTAAAATTGCATAACATATTAAGAGAATTATCCATAATTTGTTTTATATTCAACATAGTAATTATATAATAGTAAACTAATACCACTTTCTATGAATAAAAAACAGATGACATGGCTAGCTACTAAAATTTTTAAGTTGGCACTTGCGGAAATAAATGAGTGTCACGTTTGAGTTCATAATATTTGTCACCAAATCTGTGATAACGCCATCTAGCGGTACAACTGACTATACCCATTTAACCCTAATTCTCATTCGTTTCATTATATTGAAATGCATAATTTCTAAAATTAGTCTATTAGCTAGTTAAAGTTATAAAATGAAGTAGCAAATAGTTGCAAAACTCCCAGCATATCGGCTACAGTGTCATATTGGCTACAGTGTCATATCGGCTACTGTGTCATATCGGCTACAGTGTCATATCGGCTACAGTGTCATATTGGCTACTGTGTCATATTGGCTACTGTGTCATATTGGCTACAGTGTCATATTGGCTACAGTGTCATATTGGCTACAGTGTCATATTGGCTACAGTGTCATATTGGCTACAGTGTCATATTGGCTACAGTGTCATATTGGCTACAGTGTCATATTGGCTACCGTGTCATATCGGCTACCGTGTCATAATGGCTACAGTGTCATATCGGCTACAGTGTCATATCGGCTACCGTGTCATATCGACTACCGTGTCATATCGACTACAGTGTCATATCGACTACAGTGTCATATCGGCTACCGTGTCATATCGACTACCGTGTCATATCGACTACCGTGTCATCTCGACTACAGTGTCATATCGACTACAGTGTCATATCGACTACAGTGTCATATCGACTACCGTGTCATATCAACTACCGTGTCATATCAACTACTGTGACACATTGGCTACAGTGTCATATTGGCTAGTGTCATATCGACTACAGTGACATAGCTATCAGCTACTGTGTAATATAGGCTATTGTTAATTTAGCTATCTGGTTACTTCTCCCTATTTAATTTTTTAACTAACTATATATTTAAAACAGCAGACAGTTAAATTTAGCACAGCACTTGACATGATTGAATATTCTATAACAGCTGAAAATAAATATTCCTTAAAATTATTCTTGGAATGAAGCTTAGCTACACTTGTGTTTCTTAATTTCCCAACATGATCTTCTTTGATTCATCATGACATAAGAAGAAAGCACTCCATACCATAATTCCCCAACATAATCTTTTTTGATTCATCTATGGCAACAATTTTACTAACTATAATTTCCCAACATGATCTTCTTTGAATATCTATTATCTAATAAATCTCCATACCATAATTCCCAAATATAATCTTCTTAGATTCATCTATGGCAACAATTTTACTAACCATAATTTCCCAACATAATCTTCTTTAAATATCAATTATCTAATAAACCTCCTTGCCATAATTTTCCAATAAAACATCTTAGATTCAACTATGCATAACCTCCTCATTTGTTCTTCTTTGACTCCTCTTTTTCAGTAGTTTTCTCTGCGTAAATAACAGTCACAGTCATTATAGCCAGGTTGAGGAAGAGGGAAATGCCAAAGTTGGCGAGCAGAGCAAAGTCCGCAGTAGCAATGTACACTGTCAGTATACGTGCTGGGAAAAAAAAGAGAGAATTTGTATTTTACAGTTAGATTAATTCCTTCAGAATAAAAAAGTTAAATTGTACCTAGTTAACCATTTTGTTCATTTAATTGAAATAAGTTAGCTATAACTAATTTTCTTTAGCCCTTTAGTGGACAGGATAGCTAGCTATAGAATTTAGTGAAATTTAAAAAATAAACTCTCTATTCTTATAGTTTATATACTTTATGCAATTTTAAAAGCAAATAATTAGGGATATTTTCTAATATTTGATTCAAAGTATGCAGAAAAGAGGTTTGAATTAAAGTCACTCGAGTGATAGCTAGCTACTTGTCAGCTTCCAGGACACATGTGACCTTATTCCTTTTTTTACGACCAACCTCTCAACTACACTTAGCTAGCTGCTTCACATTTCTAATTTGTACAACATAAGTATAGCAAGCATATATAAAGTGCTCACTGTGATACTTGAGCACCACTCAAGTGATACTTAAACTAGACTAGAAGTGGTATTCATAATATCAAAAATATGTACCTAATTTATCAGAACTGTTATCTCTATCACACAAGTGTTTCCTTTTAGGTAGCACCATAAAATTTTGTAGGATAAAACTTCCAACACAACATTCACACATATTGATATGATACACAATTGATGACACTCCTCATTTTCTCTTTGAAGTTTGGTAGACAATCTTAATTTTGTATTCTCACGTTTAATTTTTTTTTGAATTGCCATAGACTAGATTGGTGAACTATGTATCTTTGACATGCTTTTTATTTTTACTCAAATGACCTACTTGGGCCTGGATAAGGGCTTGATTCATTTTAATCTTGAGATTTTTTCCTTATCGTTCTGCATGACTTTTGAATAAATTTATTAGGTATCCTATTACTCACTAAGGCAGGTGTAGGAGGATATTGCCCAGGAACCCAATGCTACACCTTTAGAGGAACCTCTTCCCACAATGGTAGTCAGTTGCACCAGTTTGCTGAAAGCACTGATAGGGGTGGCACTCGTCTGGAATAGGACATTAGCTATAACAATCCTCAGATAAAGTAACTCTTCCAATAGCTAGGCAAAACTGAAAGCTACAATTTTTTATCGAAATCACAATATTATGTGAATATGAAACGGGTAGGTAGCTACCAAAAGGAAGTTTTATATCATGTAGAGTTTTTACCTTTACAAAAACTAATTAGGTAATTTTAAAATGATCATCAGTAGCTAATAGAAAAATCTATCACTGTAAGTTCATGTAAGATTAAAATTAACAATTTTCCCTTGAAATTCACCCTCAAATCTGTGTCAGTATTTAACTCAGTAGCTAATTATTAATTCCCTATATTATAAATCTAGAATTCCTGATTTATCATCTAGCTACAAATAAGATTTCATTGTCATAATCAAAGAAATTACCAATTTCTTTCTAGGGTAGCTAATAAATCAATTACCAATTTTCCTGCATATTACAAGGTGAACATTTTAGCACCATAAAAAGCTATATTAGTTCATGACAATCAAAGTAAATTCACAATACAGAAGAAACTACTTGGAATGAATTTTGAAAGTCATGAGCCATCAAAGTTTAGGTAAATGCTAATTAGAAAATTTACATCTGGTAGCTAACTAGTAAAATAAATAGGTAGCTAACTAGTAAAATAAATAGGTAGCTAACCGCTAATTAGTTAGTGAATAAAATACGCATCCATAAATTGGTTCAATACAATGCATCTAATATTCAATCTGTTCAAAGAAAAATAGACTTTGTATTTTTAAAACAGCTACAGACTTCTTTTGAGAAAAAGCTGACACCAGTAAATTTCAGATGTAAAGGACCATACACAAGTAGGTTTTTTTCAGTCTTGATAACTGCAGATACCAACTGACAACATAAGATTTATATTGTTTTTTATCTTATATTCTCGTGGAAAAAGTAGGAGGGGCTTAGCAAAAAGTCTGGTGGAAAGACTTCAAAAAAACAAGTGTGTACGGCCCTTCAGACAGATTACTACTCACAGCTAGCAAAGTCATGGTGGAATCATCAAATACTCCAGTGACCATACTGGACACCAGGCCAAGTTGCAGTCCCATTATACCTAATATTAAGACAGAGTTCTGACCCCCAAGCCACAGCACAATGAGCAACAGAACAACATCCTGTAGCACAAGCAGCGGATACTCTAGGTAACTCGGTAATGAGTAACTATTGGCTATGAAGTAACTAAAAGTGATGCAGTACCTGCAAGATAAAAGATACATGAAGCATATCGTAATGAATGATGTCATGGCACATCTATATGCTTACAGCTATAGGTAGCTATTTGAATAAATTATATTAGCTACCTTATAGGTAGCTATTTGAATAAACTATATTAGCTACCTTATAGGTAGCTATTTGAATAAACTATATTAGCTACCTTATTGGTAGCTATTTGAATAAATTATATTGGCTACCTTATAGGTAGCTATTTGAATAAACTATATTAGCTACCTTATTGGTAGCTATTTGAATAAATTATATTAGCTACCTTATAGGTAGATATCAATCACCATTAATATTCATAATGATATATTATCAGTTATTATTAAAGAGATAAATTCAGTCAGTATGAACACTATTACACTACAACCATTTAACTTTAATGTATAAAATACAATATGGAACCATCCGATAACTTAAACTTACCTCACTGAAGCATCATAGAAACTAGCTACTTTTTGAAAAATTTATGAAAGTGTTAGACAGGTAGCTAGTTAACTATATCATTTAATTTTTGAAGTTGCTGATTTGAAGCAAAAAAATTCTGTCATCACTCACCCTGTTAGTTCAATCAAAACACTGGGAACACTGAGTCCAGCTGCTGATTTCTGCTTCAGAACATTTTTTATTTGTGGAATCTGCAACAGAGGAAGAAACTTCAGAAATTGGAATTCAAGAGCTGTTTAATACTTTAATTACTGAGCTTTAGGACTTCTCTCAGAAAACATAACTTCATTAACGTAACTTCATTAACACTCTCTCAGAAAAGTGCTAATACAATTTATAAATTTATACCCTCTATTGCCACTGTGAAGGACTTAAAGGATTACCAGTTTTTATTTACCAATAGCAATTGATATATTAGGTTTCAGATTTGAATTTATCCAGTAAAAACTAATGGGTTTCAACAAATGATCTAGGGCAAATTATGAATTATCGGTCAGTTTCACATCTTCGGTCATATAAGAATTAAGATTAAATTCAGCGGTTTTTACTGATTTCTTGAAGAATCAGGGAAAATTTTGACATAGAATACAATCTGGAAAGATTGGATCCAGTCTAAAGCTGAGTCTTCAATTCCTATATTAATTTCAAAAAGGAGAATTAAAATGTTAGACAGTTTTGACTCACCTTATTGAAAGCACTGAGTAGAATTGTAGACACATTAGCTATAGAAACGACATACTCTATCACCAACGACATCTTTTAAAAGACTGAATTGCAGAATTAGATAAACAAGATAAAAATAGATATGCTTTACAACTCTGAAAACATAGACAAGTGATCTCAAATCAAAATCTCTGCAGGGCAAGAGACACATTATGCAGAGTGGTCTTCCATTAGAAAAATTACACTACTAAGATTAACTAATTATATTTATAAATAGCAACATTATGTCATTATGATGATTAAATTACATAATAATGATAATATTTTTACATATTTAAATGATTAGCAACTAAGTGAAACATCTTAAATGATAAAAAATTTAAATATGATGGAAATAGCTATAGGAATTAATTCAAAATTTTAAGCCAATTAGACATATCTGAGTTTTAACCTTTCACCTTTTGAAATGTAAGCCAATTATTTGGCTTTAATTGAAATACTCTGTAACATGAGCTACAAACAGAATAAGAGATCTCTATAAACACTTGACCAGTTTCTGGCTTCTAAAAGGCTTTTCCGCCTTTTAGATTTTAGTGACAAGAAATCATAGTAACATGTTGTGAGGTTTATCCGGTGACTATTGAGGCCCATGTTTCAAAGTGTGGCAGGAAAGTCGCCAGTTTGGTGAGAAAATGGATCAAGGTCGCCACATTTAAGATACTTTGAAGAAGAAATAGGACATCCTAGTGAAGAATTTACACTTGAAAACATCCTTATGAATCATGTATGATGTCTGATGCATGTGCATCACTTGAGACTATCTATGAGTGATTTACTTGTTATTTACAGGTTTCTAAACTTACTTCACCCCTCAAAAGTCGCCAGTATACTGGCAACTTTGTTTATACTTTGAAACATAGATTAGTCTCCTGAATTATCCCGCGACAATTTTCTATTGAATTGAATTAATTCCTATGTTTACACCAGACTGTATTTCATGGTAAATTCCACTGGCTTGTCGAAGGAATTTTTTTCATTGAAAATAATTTTCTGACCAAGTCGGTGGATTTTTAGCTATTTATTCCAATGTTACCACTAATTTTAGGTGGAAAAATGGGTAAAGTGTTGGTGGATACTGGATCAGCCAAATGATTAGTAAATTACTGGAAATTTATGGTGGATTTTTTCAGCTTTTAGAAAAAGTCAGTGGAATTTTGTGCACCAAATACAGACTGGTGTTTACAGTTTATAAGTAATTAACTAATTATTGGAGAGTATTTTGGCTATTTTGGAGAGAAATTTGAAAATCTTTAGAGAGAAATTGTCTCAAAAGTAAAATATCTGGAGACCCAGTCTGCAGAATATGGAATATTTTTCCAAGACTCTCTGCGGGAGTTTTTGATTGAATTTTAGAAATTTGAGATCTCTCCAGGCCATGTTTCAAAGTGCGGCAGGAAAGTTTACTGTGAAATTGGATCCAGGTCGCCACATTTCAGATATTTTAAAGGAGAAATTTGACTTTCTAGTGAAGATTTTACACTTGGAAACATCATTATGCTTCATTTCTGATGCATGTGCATTGTGCATCTCTTAAGATTATTTTGGGATTGATTTACTTGATATTTACATGCTTTTCAACGGATTTAACCACTCAAAAGTCGCCAATATACTGGCGACTTTGTCCATACTTTAAAACATGGTCTGCGACTCTGCGGGAGATCTTTAATTAATTCCTATGTTAACATTAATTTAGCTGCAGGAGATTTTGAATTAATTCCTATATTAACATTAATTTAGCTGAGGGAGATTCTGAAACTGCTACTGAAAATCAGAGAGTAACTGTCTCTCAAATTAAAATATCTGCGGGAGAAGAGACACATTCTGCAGACTGGTGTCTGGCTGGAGACTGATTCCAGTCTGTATTTTGTGGTAAATTCCACCAACATGAACTTTCGTCAACTGTTAACAATCTATGAAATTACTAAACGTTCTTCATTAATGTAAATAGTAAAATTTCAGTTGAATCTTAAAAGATAATTTATTAGAGAAATAGTTGCCTTTTATACAAAATTCTATATCCTAGATACCAACAGTCATATATAAACAAATGATAATTAATGAATTTCTAGATTAAATAAATCAATTCCTTACATCCCCCTCTTTCTATCATGTTCGTCATTTCATTACGTGGTACCGGTCAGGAGATTTGATAACCAGTCCTTGTTATAGTCTGGTCCTTGGAGTTTTACTATTACTGCTAATAGGAACTTCTTTATTCAGTATAATTGTTTTTCCTGATAAATATGTATTTCTAGATCTCAAAGGTACTTCTATTTTTTCCTTTTATTAAATAATGCCCTGTTTATTATTGTTGTTCTCTTTAGTTAATACCAAATTCCCTCTATTCCTTAATATCAATCTATTATCCTCTGTCAATACTTTATACTATCGGTCTCTTGTAGTTTCAATGCATGTCCCTTTCTTCCATCTTCTTTCCCCAATCTGCATCGGTTCAATTCTCACTGTGTCGTCTCTTTTGATAGATTGTAAAGTATTTTCTGATTTGTCATATTATTTCTTTTGTTACTTTTTCATTTCAATTATTTTTTATTTCACATCTCTATTAGTAGATGGTTTCAATAGCGTGTTCTTAATTGGTATGAATTTCTAGATTAAATAAATCAATTCCTTACAATTACAATGGTTAGGTCTTTATTTTACATCTTAGTCTTAGTTGGCTGAGACTCTAAAGATTAAATCGTCTTGGTTGTTGGCTCCCCCTTATATATTTGACATTTCGTTTTCCTGTTGGCAATGGATTGAAGCAGACTTCTGTTCTGTTCTGAAAAGAAAATAAATATTAATGTTGAATTTATGTCGGACTCTATTATTTCGTGGACGGTGTTGGTGTATTGCAATTATTCATCATTATACTGATACATTATGATACATCAAAAGGTAGAACTAATGACGCTACCAACAACAAATATGACGGTCGTGCATCCAGGCATATCGCATGACCAGAAGGAAAGATAAATAATCGAATTAGTTCACTTAGGTATGTGCTGAATATAGTTTAGAAACGTTGGCACAATATACTCGAGGCTTCCCCCGACCCCCTGCACCATTCTCTTCTCCTCCCACCACATATATATATATTGGTCATGTGTGGTTGTGCGTGGTCATGCGTCTTTTAAATATTGGCCATGCGTGGTCGAGCGGTGCCATGCGTGGTCATGCGTCTTTTAATCAAACCCTTTAGATACTGTTGAAATTTCACAAAAAATCCGAGTTAAGCCAAATTTGGCTTATTTTTTGAAGATTTCAAGTCAAAACTCAAACAAAATTAACATGGGAACATAGGAATTAATTGAAAATTTTAAGCCAATTAGACATACGAGTTTTGACCATTTGAAATCTAAGTCAATTAATTGGCTTTAACTGACATAGTGAAATACTCTGTAAGACTGTAACATGGGTTTACATGTAATTAGCTACTGGAGAGTATTTGGAATTTTTTGTGATTTTGGAGAGATATATGAAAATCCTCGAAGAGAATTTGCCCTAAAAATTAAATCTCTCATTATATCTGGCCAGTCTGCAGAATATGGAACATTTTTCCAAGACTCTTTGGGCTCTGAGGGAGTTTTAGATGGAATTTTCAGAAATTAGAGATCTCTGCGGCCTGCAGGAAATCTTGAATTAAGTCCTATGTTACCATTAATTTAGCTACGGGAGAATCTGAATCTGCTACGGTGAGTTAGAGAGTAACTCCTGTCTCTCAAATTTAAATCTCTGCTGGAGATTGGAGAAAAGACACTTTCTGCAGACTGGAATTATCTGGAGACTGATTGTGAATGCTTTGCAGACTGGTAAGTGGTAATCAGGTGTTTACAAATTTGTAATTAATTACACCATGCCTTGAAAATGGTCAGTCTGCAGAATGCGTCTCTTCTCCCGCAGGACCAGGCCGCAGAGATTCCAGTCTGTATTTGGTGCATAAAATTCCACTGACTTTTTGAAAAAGCTGAAAAAATCCACCATAAATTTCCAGTAATTTGGCTGATCCACCAACATTTTACTCATTTTCCCACTGAAAATTAATGGTAATATAGGAATAAATAGCTAAAAATCCACCAACTTTGCTAGAATATCATTTTTAAGGGGAAAAAATATCACCGACATGTCGGTGGAATTTACCATGAAATACAGACTGGCAGAGATTTTAATTTGAGAGACACTGCCAGTCTGTATTTGGTGCACAAAATCCCACTGACTTTTTAAAACAAGCTGAAAAAATCCACCATAAATTTCCAGTAATTCGGCTGATCCACCAACATTTTCACAATTTATCTACCGAAAATTAATGGTAACATAGGAATAAATAGCTAAAAATCCACCGACTTTGCCAGAATATTATTTATGAAGGGGAAAAAATTCCATCGACATGTCGGTGGAATTTACCACGAATTTACGAAATACAGAGTCAGACTGGAGAGACAGCCAGTTGGCAGAAAGTGTCTCTTCTCCTGCAGAGATTTTAATTTGAGAGACAGTTACTCTCTGACTCTCAGTAGCAGATTCAGAATCTCCCGCAGCTAAATTAATGGTAACATAGGAATTAATTTAAGATCTCCCGCAGAGATCTCCAATTTCTAAAAATTCAATCAAAAACTTCCGCAGAGAGTCTTGGAAAAATGTTCCATATTCTGCAGACTGGGGAGACAGTTACTCTCTGACTCTTCGCCAGTCTGCAGAATGTGTCTCTTCTCCCCCTCCCGAAGAGACTTTAATTTGAGAGAGAGCTACTCTCTGACTCTCAGCACTGAGCACTGAGCAGCAGATTCAGAATCTCCCGCAGCTAAATTAATGGTAACATAGGAATTAATTCAAAATCTCCCGCAGCTAAATTGATGGTAACATAGGAATTAATTCAAAATCTCCCTCAGAGATCTCCAATTTCTAAAATTTCATTCAAAAACTCCCGCAGAGTCTTGGAAAAATGTTCCATATTCTGCAGACTGGACTCTTCGTAGCAGATTCAGAATCTCCCGCAGCTAAATTAATGGTAACATAGGAATTAATTCAAAATCTCCCGCAGCTAAATTAATGGTAAGTTGGTAACATAGGAATTAATTCAATATCTTCAGCAGAGATCTCCAATTTCTAATACCTAGTAATTCAATCAAAAACTCCCGCAGAGAGTCTTGGAAAAATGTTCCACATTCTGCAGACTGGGGCAGCCAAAATGGCAATGCATTGCCAATTGGCAATTGCCATTATGCACAATAATATATTAGCTAATACTAGCTATTAATTTATTAAATATAATAGACGATTTCTTCTTCTTGGAGAACAATAAGCCAGACGGCAGACTGTACGAACTAGTAAACTGTTCTCAAAGGGAGTTAGCCTGTCAGTGTCAGGGACCAACCGACCAAGAAACTAAAAAATTAAAAATCACTATTAATATCATAGTTAATTAATTAGGTGGTACCTAATGCATTCAGTAAGTTTTTGATATATAATGACACAGTGTCACTTCACTGTACCAAGGAGAAATGGCTTAGACATAACATAACTAATAGTAGGTTAGCTTGAAGCGACTAATTTAATCCAATTGACTCTAATTTATTATTGTCTTTTTTTTTAATTGAAGAAAATTAGCTCAAATATTTAAAAGTCGGATATACCTATAGGTATATCTCATTTGCGAGAACACTCTTGGATAAGAAGAAGAAAGAAAAGAGAGAACACTCTCATAAATTCAAAAAGCTATTTTTCAGGAAAGGCATTTAGATAAATGTAATTTACGTACATTTAATGCTAGGTATGTCGTTAACCCTAGTAACCTAGCCTTTAAAAGCTTGCTCATTAACCTAGGGACTGGTCCGTGCGCGCCAGTCATAACTAAACTGTAATAGAATCTTAACAAATTGACTTTTCGATTATTTTTCTTCATAAAATTCACAATCAAAGATAAGAAACCAATATTTCTTAGGTTTTCTAATTTGCACATAAGCCATTTTTCTTACCCATTAATATTATCCTTATAACATTCACAAAAACGATTGAAACTTGATGAAAACTTAACTGTGGATGTAGAAGGTTCATCAATGAAAGCTATATCAAAAAGATGCATATATCTTTAATAGTTTTTGATATATACTAACTTAAACTTGAGTTTAGTTTTTTTAAACACCCTGTATATTTGAATAAATGCTCATAATATGAGTATCTTGACATTCATTTCCTTCTTTTTTGTATAACGTATGTAATTATGTTGAAAAGTAGAAGTCATGAAAAGACGGTTTCCAAATCGGTTTAAAAATAAAATTATTAAAAGTTTTTCATAAGGACTAATACCTATGCCTATATCAGTAACTCTAAAATACATGTTTTTGTGTTTATGACGTTTTTTTCCAAATGCGGTATACAATTTTGTGATCTCAAGTATTTAATGGTCAGAAATTGCTTAATATTTTTTACCAAGACCAACAGACTACTCTATTGAAAAGTCTGTGCAAGACCAGATGATTATATTCATAAAAAAATATAGAAAGATGTTTAAAAATCAACAGTGCTAATTTATATTTAAGAATTAGTAAATTATCTCCTCTTCTCATCAGTTGGTTTTCCAAATTGCTTTTCCACGGTTAAAACATTTAGCTTCTCTAATAAAGATCTAACTTAGCCTATAGCTACAGGAGAGCCATAATTATGAAAGAGAACACAGTTTTAGTTGTTCCAATTCTCTTAGCAGTGTATATTAATTGATTCAACGTCAAAATAAGCCAAGTATTAACCGCAACAACTTTACAGAAACATATAGGTAGGTAGGCATGGAACATATACCTACGAGTACCAATTACCCTATAAACAACGTATATCGATTCGATTTCTTTTAGATTACCTGCGATATCAAATCGATGGATTGTTCCATCGAATCGACAGACCGCTGTTTGTAGGGTAGGTACCAATAAAGTTGTTGAAAATTTCTTATAATTGTATAGCCTAAGTTGCAAGTTGTTTATTCCTAAATTCTTGTTGATGTTTAGAACTCTACTTATGGTGATATTCTAAGTTATGAACAGACTTGAATTTTTTTTGGAAAACATTTTGATATAATATAATAATAAATATTTAGATAATGAATAAGGTGAAGACAACTTGAAAATTGTTAGGCCGACATTTTTTAAATATATTGAAGGTTCTGAGATATCGGACGGTTTCAATATTTAGATCGTATTTAAGATAGCAAGTTAGAAAATAATACAAAAACAAAATGATATCCATTAAATAAATGATGTAACAAAGTTCATTATATTCATAGGCTCATAGCAGTACTATTGGGAAATAAAATCAAAATAAAACTTACAAAGACTTTATATTATTAACAAAAATGAAAGTATTTACAGTCAAAAAGAATTTGAAGGTGTTTAAAAAAACAAACAGTTTGTTTGGAATAAAGTAAAAAGTTTATATAATAATAAAACACAATGTTCGAAATATATATATACTGTTTCTTATAAACATTAATAACACAATTAAAGTAGAGGCATCGTTACTTTATTGAGTTCAGTACCTATTTAAAATTTCAATTAAGTTTACATAGATTATGTTAAAAATTATAATTATTCACAATATATTGCAAATTTATTTATTATATAAATATTAATATTCCAGGAAATAGGAATTCAAATTTTAAAAAATCAATCAATTGGAATGTTAAAATTCACCTTAAAAAATAATTTTTGTAGATAAAATTGTTTAAAATTTAAGTTCTCTAACATTATTGATACTTACCTATCATTTACAATAAAAAAATATTCACAAAATTATCTTTGAAATCTTAAAAATGGCCTGAAAATAATTAAACAAAAATATAAATAGAATTGATATGCTTAACAAAGGACTGGAAGAAGCAGTCAGAAAGGAAATCGACTCCATGAACAAAGTCACCTACTACCGTCAGTGATAGTGCTCATGACTGCAGAAAAGCTACTCCGTGATGCAGTCACTTACCAATGAATGTGACGAAAAGGGACACAAGCACCGTTCGTCATAAAAGAATTGTTTCATTAATAGGCTATCTGCAAAATAGAACAGATTTGCCCATAATAAAACAAAATGGAGATGAAATAAGCTTTCAAAGAAGATAGCCTACTATCATTTTCTTCCTTAAATAAGTAAATCTTGATTAATTCATAAGTTTATTTTACAGATACCATACTAATGGTACTAAAAAGTATATAGTTAATAATACCCAGAGTAACTGAGAAGCAATATGTACAAAAAACTAATTACAATATGTACAATATTATTATTTCTAACTTATAAACTTCACAACTAATAATAAAAATCAATAAATAACATTTATAACAAAGGACGAAAGATAAATAAAAATGTGATAAATTGTATTTATTGATTCGATAAAAAATGATATATAATTCACTGGGATGATAATTTGAAGGTTCACTGCAATCATTTAAAGGTTCACTGCAGTCATTTAAAGGTTCACTGCAGTCATTTAAAGGTTCACTGCAGTCATTTAAAGCTTCACTTCAGTCATTTAAAGGTTCACTGCAGTCATTTAAAGGTTCACTGCAGTCATTTAAAGCTTCACTTCAGTCATTTAAAGGTTCACTGCAGTCATTTAAAGGTTCACTGCAGTCATTTAAAGGTTCACTGCAGTCATTTAAAGGTTCACAGCAGTCATTTAAAGGTTCACTGCAGTCATTTAAAGGTTCACTGCAGTCATTAAAAAATCACTACAGTCATTTAAATGTTCGTGTTAAAATTTTTATATCATTTAAAAAAATAAGCTACTAATTTTGATAATTTCTCCTTTAATATACATTCCTATTCACCATGCAAGATCATTATTTAATCTAACTATTCAGTTTTTAGCTGCACGTGCCCTTGTGTTCACTCCACTAAGTAGTTCTTTTTCTTCTTAGTCTTGGCCAGAAAAAGGAATGACAGCATTCCCACAAGCAGGAAAGAGACGTAGAAAATGAACATGATGAGGGCCGGGTAGTACTGGCCCGGTAAAACGGGTTCAGCAAGACCCAGGTACCGGAGAGCTTGCGGCCCGTTAGATACCCCGCAGGAAACCTGAAGGAATGGATATAGGATATAAGTTATGGTGGGTCAATAGGTCAAGTTACGAATTATAGATCAGTTCCACGTCTTCGGTCATATAAGAAAAACTTTAAAATTTATTTTTATTTTTATTTGTATCATACCCTGCAGGTATCATGGATACCAATTACTATATCGTTTTTTCTCATATGAAGATGTGAAACTGACCGATAATTCGTAACTTGCCCTAAATGTGAATTGAATTTCTATATCATTGTTATACGTTTAATTTACTTTAAAAGAAAACTTTAATTTGAAAAATATACTTTAGTTATACATAATATATTCAACTTAGACAAAAAAACATTAGTTTCTTTTTTAATTGAAAAAAAACTTTAATGCATAATTTTAACTAGCATATTTCAGTGAGTTACTCCCAACTCACTTTTCTCTGTATGATGCTCTGTAGGTCCTTCATCACAGGGTTCCTGTCGCAGACGAAATCTTTGGCCTCACTGAGGTCCATGGTGACCATTTCCCTCAGGAACCATCGGGATGGGGACCACCACAGGGTGTGGGCTGTCCACAGTGACAACTCCTGGGGACACAAACACAGTTCAATATTCAATTAATTATCCAAAATAGTACAAACTGATTCAACGTCAGTTTCGGAATCAAAGGTCATATCAATGACATCAAAGGAGATTAAATACAAGGGACCGGAAGAAGCAGTCAGAAGGGAAAGTGGATCCAAAAACTAAGTCTTTTGCAACCAGTCAGTGTTAAGCTCATGGATGCAGAAAAGCTACTCCGTGGAAAGCTAATTACCAAGGAATGTAACGCAAAATGACACAAGCACCGATAACTGAACTCACAGATAGAAGAGGAAAATGAAGAGGTGATTGTAAATGAATCATACGAGTCTACCTAACACAAAATCTAAGACCTCGTAGTTGAAGAGCATAACCCTAGCGCTATCTCCAAAAAGTGACTAATAAATGTCGGCATCACTTACTTGTGGGTGCACAGTGAACCCTGTACCCAGGGCAGCCACAGTGACAGTGAATGCAGTGACGGCTGCCCCTATGTGTCTGGAGGTACTAAGGATACTTGAGGCTATGGCGAAGGAGTTCATAGCGAAGAGGTACACTAGGGAGTGACCTATGTAGCTGTAGAACCTGAAAAAACAGTAAATTTCTTTCACCATGTTT
This sequence comes from Caprella mutica, assembly GCA_947561585.1. Taxonomy (NCBI): domain Eukaryota; kingdom Metazoa; phylum Arthropoda; class Malacostraca; order Amphipoda; family Caprellidae; genus Caprella; species Caprella mutica. The sequence goes on from CANNZV010002470.1 coordinate 76,754, forward strand.
AATGCAAATATTTGTAGACTTGTAAAACGTGTCAGCAAATAGTGATAGTTCGAATGCCAATGGGAAAATTGAAATCTTATAGAGCTATATACAGAGTGGTCTAAAAGTAGGTTTAGAGTTATCACTTAGACACTTTATTATAAATTCGTTATACAGTGAAATTCATGAGTTACGAAGTTTTAGTTTCTTCATAACTCAGAGCCACTTCATAACTCAGGTTCACTGATAGTTTTCTATGATTAAAATATTTGAGAAAACTATGGTTTTTGAGGTATAACTAGGACGAAATTGATGCCGTAAATCGTTTTCTATAATTTAAACATAGAAAATACTTTATAACTCATGTACATTTCATAATTCAGGTCCTTCAGAACTTCATAACTCAAGAGTTTTAACCTGGTAACATAAACAACTTAATATTTCAGATGCTCCAAATATTCTTCCACAACATTGATCATTCATCAAGTTTAACAGCTGCAACCCTACTTTTGGACCACGCTGCACGTATTATAGAAAGCCATTTCATTGGCAAAAAAACGTAATGCAGACGTTCAATATGACAGGCGATACTAAACAGTATTCAAGTAATTTATAACAAAATATCAGTAATATGTAAGAGGGATCTAGTAAAACTTAGGAAAAAATGTTAAAGAATTTAAAGGAGAAAAATTGTAAGCAATTTTTTTAAGGTAAATTCATCGCAAAATTTAAAAAAATTAAATGATTATATGGAAGATTAAGAGATGAATAACAGCCTTTAATCTTCTACGGAAACCATAACTCTCAGTTTTTACTCACTTTGAGTCTCCAACTTCCGGTAGAAAACCCGCCATTGTGTAAGCAGGTAAAGCGTAGCAGATAAATATGCCAGACACTGCCACAAAGCTGTACAGAACCTGATGAGAAGGGGAAAACTGTCAAAAAACTGTTCACAAATAACTACTTAGGAAAAGAAAATAATGTTAGAAAACTGGATAGAAACCTGCTACTAGAAACAAAAATAAAACTGTTAGGAGAGATACATAATATAAAAACTCTCTTTGATTTTCTTAGACCAAGAAATGAAAATAAAATGTAGAAGAAACTGCATATATCAAGACAAAAATTTCCAGTTGCTAAAATCATAAAATGTGTCTTCCTTTGAAAATGTACTTAGTCATATCTTAGTGATGATATAATTATTAGGCTTGTGACAATATGCGTTTAAAATCAAAGATCCTGAAAATATTATAGACGGATTGAATTAAAGACTATTGAATCGTTCTAAACCAGTGATATATAGTATTCGATACCATTTAATTTCTATGATATTCTTCAGATCTGTGATTTTAAATGCATACTGTCACAACCCTAGTTATTAGTCATACCTTAGTGATGATGTACACGAATCTTGAGTAGAGTCCATCCTTTACATCTCTCAGTACAGCTGCTTTGTCCCTCCACACCTCAGTGATAGTCATCAGAAGTACAGGCCATACTGAGACTACAGCCAATGTGTAGAAGAAACCTACCCTGTTGTTGGCACTCTCCTGTTGATAGGGTAATGGTATTAGTAATGGTATTAGAAGGTAACGGTATTAGAGAGTAATGGTATTAGAGGGTAATGGTATTAGAGGGTAATGGTATTAGAGGGTAACTGTATTAGAGAGTAATGGTATTAGAGGGTAATGGTATTAGAGGGTAACTGTATTAGAGGGTAATGGTATTAGAGGGTAACGGTATTATAGGGTAATGGTATTAGAGGGTAATGGTATTAGAGAGTAATGGTATTAGAGGGTAATGGTATTAGAGGGTAACGGTATTATAGGGTAATGGTATTAGAGGGTAATGGTATTAGAGGGTAATGGTATTAGAGGGTAATGGTATTAGAGGGTAACGGTATTATAGGGTAATGGTATTAGAGGGTAATGGTATTAGAGGGTAATGGTATTAGAGGGTAACTGTATTATAGGGTAATGGTATTGGAGGGTAATGGTATTAGAGGGTAACGGTATTATAGGGTAATGGTATTAGAGGGTAATGGTATTAGAGGGTAACGGTATTAGAGGATAATGGTATTAGAGGGTAATGGTATTAGAGGGTAACTGTATTAGAGGGTAATGGTATTAGAGGGTAACGGTATTATAGGGTAATGGTATTAGAGGGTAATGGTATTAGAGGGTAATGGTATTAGAGGGTAACTGTATTATAGGGTAATGGTATTGGAGGGTAATGGTAATAGAGGGTAACGGTATTAGAGGGTAATGGTATTAGAGGGTAATGGTATTAGAGGGTAGCGGTATTAGAGGGTAACGGCATTAATTCGTGGCAGATAAGATCTTTAAATTTAATATTTTCAAAATTCGGTCATATTTGACCACTGAGAATAAATTAATCATTACGTCTCATTTTAAAATAATAGCAAGATGGCATACTAAACTGTAGAACGCAAGAACACGGTGACCATGTCTTACCTGTTGTTGAGGAACGTCGTTCCGCATGTCGTGGAACACCAAGCCAACAAACACGGACATGAGAGCTGCTACTAGTGATCTACCGAGCCAGTTCAGCATGTTGTACGGGAACTGGTAGATCATCGCCCGGCTAGAAAAGGAAAAGAGTTAGGGATAGAGATGATGATCCTGTTTTCCAATGGAAATTTTAGAAAAATCATTGAAAAAACTTGTAAATTATCATTATCAGAGTAGGTACACCAATCTGAATAAATTTATTGAAAAAAGTATTTATTTATTGTCTAACATGTTCCATCGATGTTGAGTGCTAGTTAGATGTTTCTTAAGGAATCATTCTAAATGATCTAGACTATATTTACTAGATGATTGATATAAGTGAACTGAGTATACCAATTGGATAACTTGAACCATTTCTAGGGGTGTCCTAGTTGTATGTTTCTGAAGGTGATATGCCTATTAATTGGACACACCCTAGTTAAATATTTAAAAAGTATATTTGCCTGAATAAATTCATATAAAATAACCCTATATAAAAATGGCAGATTCCAGTTCTAGAACAACAACACTAACATCCAAAGAGCTAGTAGAGTGATGCAGGGGTTCGTTTTTCTGATCTTTGGGGGCATGGAAGTGGGAGGACCTGGGTCACTCAGAGCCTCCTGTTTCCTCCTGAAGGTGTCCGCCAGCATCTCCACTCTCTGAGAGGACTCCATCATCGCCTCCGTGCTCAGGTCATCCAAAGTGACCAGGTCAACTGCAAGGAGGTGGTCAGATATGGTGAAAAAGGTACAGGTTAAGCTACGATTTTTCGGATGGTTCCAAATCTTCGATCATATATATATAAAAATTATGATTATTCAATTTGTTATTTTATTTTTTAAATAATTTCTTTCTCAAAAATTGCGGTAGTTTATGTTTTGATCAGATTTATTTTGTAATCTTGTTATTCGCATAACTTAAAAAGTGTTCAACCAATTTGCCTGAAATTTAGTGGGACGATTATTCAATGTCCAGGAACCAATTGATTAGATTTTGAGATGGATTAGATCAAAGGTCAAGGTCATTTAGAACTCATGGATTACTGGATGGTCAAGGTAATTTTTTAGCGGTGGCGAAGTAGTACTCTGTACTATCGAGTGCCGGTTCTAGTGTCCTATACGATCGAAATTATGAAACCATCCGAAAACTAGTGACTACCCCAACATGAAGTATTATTAATATGGCAATAGTCTAAAGGTTTCGTAACTCACTGTAATAGTCACTAGGGTTCTTGTACGCAGGACAGGGGTACTCTATGAAAGCAAAATATGGCAACATTTCCCTACGACGACCGAAGAACATTGTTCGGCCCGTACTAAGGAGAAGGATACGACTAATCATCGTGAAAATCTCGTAGGTAGGGGGCTGAATCGTCATTATCTGAAATGACGGAATTGATATTTAGAAACCAATATAAATTTTAATGAGAAAAAGTAATAAATAAATATCTAAATTATTATTGAAGTAAATTTCGTGAATTAAGTAATGTTTATTTATTCAAGGTCTTGTTTCAATATGCTAAGAATTTGGTGAATATAAAGACTGTAAAATTTAAAAACTATAATTCGCAAAATTGAGAAAATCTAAATTCTTTTATATTAAATGCATTTAACAATGAACTACTGAAATAAAACAGTAAACCTTAACTAGTAGTAACTGATGTTTTAAAATGTAACTGATATTGATATTCTTAAGATCTATGATTCTGAAACCATATTGTCACAACCTGAAGGCCTATTTTCAACAAATATGCATCATAAAAAACGCCCAATCTAAGTGTACATACAAAACACATACGTTTTGTATTTTTCATACACCATTTTCTTAGCTGCGACATGAAAAAAACTCCCGTGTGAAAAGGGTTGATAATCATCTTCCTACCAGATTCAACTCACCACTATCCTACCCCTGCCAGCCCACTGCCGGAGGTATTCCACCAGGAAGAATGTGTCGAAGATGTCCATGCCCCTGGTAGGTTGGTCTAGAAGCACTATGTCTGTCTCCAGGAGCAGGTGACACGCTACGTTCAGTCTCCTCTTTTCACTGATGGTCAGGTCTAGCACTCTAGTGTGCTTTACCTGCTCCAGTCCTAAATCTTCTATCAGAGCGTTAATCTGTCGGTACATAGTTATATTAAAACATGCAATAATATTTAAACCTGTGATCAAAGTAAGATTGTATGTTAACAGGCAGATTTTTTTACTAAATATCTTAGACTTTATGAGGAAGTGTTCACAGATTTGGAGGTACAGTGAAGAATTAAAATTTTGAAGAATTAATTTAGTTTTGACAAATAAAATGATAGAAAACTGTTTATTTTTCTCCTTTTAACCAACTATTAAAAGCGGATGACGTCATTTACTCTACTGTCTCGAATTGAAAATATTATACTGAACGGAATCTCCATATATTCAAGTGGGTAATAATTATAAACTGAACAATGAGGTTATTTTTAGGTCTCGAGCTATCGAATAGATGTTTCCTGACGAATAACCTAACTTTGACGTTCCATATCATGGTTCTAGGACCACCACTCACCCTAGCTTTTCCGTTCCAAAGAATGGTTCTAGGACCACTACTCACCCTAGCTTTGACGTTCCAAAGAATGGTTCTAGGACCACCACTCACCCTAGCTTTGACGTTCCACAGAATGGTTCTAGGACCACCACTCACCCTAGTTTAGTCATTCCAAAGAATGGTTCTAGGACCACCACTCACCCTAGCTTTTCCGTTCCAAAGAATGGTTCTAGGACCACCACTCACCCTAGCTTTGCCGTTCCAAAGAATGGTTCTAGGACCACTACTCACCCTAGCTTTGACGTTCCACAGAATGGTTCTAGGACCACCACTCACCCTAGTTTAGTCATTCCAAAGAATGGTTCTAGGACCACCACTCACCCTAGCTTTTCCGTTCCAAAGAATGGTTCTAGGACCACCACTCACCCTAGCTTTGCCGTTCCAAAGAATGGTTCTAGGACCACTACTCACCCTAGCTTTGACGTTCCAAAGAATGGTTCTAGGACCACCACTCACCCTAGCTTTTCCGTTCCAAAGAATGGTTCTAGGACCACCACTCACCCTAGCTTTTCCGTTCCAAAGAATGGTTCTAGGACCACCACTCACCCTAGCTTTTCCGTTCCAAAGAATGGTTCTAGGACCACCACTCACCCTAGCTTTGACGTTCCACAGAATGGTTCTAGGACCACCACTCACCCTAGTTTAGTCATTCCAAAGAATGGTTCTAGGACCACCACTCACCCTAGCTTTGACGTTCCAAAGAATGGTTCTAGGACCACCACTCACCCTAGCTTTGACGTTCCAAAGAATGGTTCTAGGACCACCACTCACCCTAGCTTTTCTGTTCCAAAGAATGGTTCTAGGACCACTACTCACCCTAGCTTTGACGTTCCAAAGAATGGTTCTAGGACCACCACTCACCCTAGCTTTTCCGTTCCAAAGAATGGTTCTAGGACCACCACTCACCCTAGCTTTTCCGTTCCAAAGAATGGTTCTAGGACCACCACTCACCCTAGCTTTGCCGTTCCAAAGAATGGTTCTAGGACCACCACTCACCCTAGCTTTGACGTTCCACAGAATGGTTCTAGGACCACCACTCACCCTAGTTTAGTCATTCCAAAGAATGGTTCTAGGACCACCACTCACCCTAGCTTTGACGTTCCAAAGAATGGTTCTAGGACCACCACTCACCCTAGCTTTGACGTTCCTAGCTCTAGTAGCGTCTCCACTCCCCCGCAAGAAGGCATGCAGCAGTAGTGTTTGTCGCACACTCGTGTCGGGGCAAAAGTTTACGTCCTGCTGAACGTAAGCAGACCTTGCCGCCAGCTGAGAGAGGAAAATGAAGAGGCGATTGAAGTGGTTGATGATAACTTTTAATATATTTGAACATTTTAAATCAATTAGTTTATTTTGAACAATTGGTTGATTTTGAATCAATTGGTTGATTTTGAATCAATTGGTTGATTTTGAATCAATTTGTTGATTTTGAATCAATTTGTTGATTTTGAATCAATTTGATGATTTTGAATCAATTTGTTGATTTCAAATGTTAGTTTTGCTCCATCCTCGTATTTGTAAGTAAAAAAATTGTAAATTTTTCATCACTTAAAAGGTTTTAAATTACATCAAGAGAAAGATTATAGTGGGACCATAGAAGATTGAGAGGGGAAAGTTATGATGGGGCCATAGAAGATTGAGAGGGGAAAGTTATGATGGGGCCATAGAAGATTGAGAGGGGAAAGTTATGGTGGGGCCATAGAAGATTGAGAGGGGAAAGTTATGATGGGGCCATAGAAGATTGAGAGGGGAAAGTTATGATGGGGCCATAGAAGATTGAGAGGGGAAAGTTATGATGGGGCCATAGAAGATTGAGAGGGGAAAGTTATGATGGGGCCATAGAAGATTGAGAGGGGAAAGTTATGATGGGGCCATAGAAGATTGAGAGGGGAAAGTTATGATGGGGCCATAGAAGATTGAGAGGGGAAAGTTATGGTGGGGCCATAGAAGATTGAGAGGAGCCCCTCTCAATCTTCTATGGCCCCACCATAACTTTCTCTGTGATCATATAACAAATAGGGTAGGTTCCGAGTTATCAAACAGTTTCACATTATCGATATTATTGAAAAAAGTGTATTAATATTATAGCTACATATATTGCTTATTAAATGATCGAATATGTGCAACCGTTCGATAACTCGAAACTTCTCGTACATATTAGGCTAAGTTACGAATTATCGGTCGGTTTCACATCTTCGGTCATATTAGAAAAAAAAAACAATGTAATATTTTCTTTTACAATTACATAGTTTTTCCTTATATGACCGAAGATGTAAAACCGACCGATAATTCCCTTTGCAAATAGCAGAAGGTTGTGTTTGGGAGGGCATATATCTATGGCAAATATTTCCCTCATCCCACCTTTTTACTCGGTACTCTGTTCCCGTTGAGGATGAAATCGGCCCGCAGTCTCCCGCCCCATTGGGGGTGTCTGCCCCCCAAACAGTCTAGCAGACACGTACCCTCGTCCTCTGGGGAAAATAAAGAAAAAAATAGTTATACTTTAAGAGATTAAAATTAAATGAATTGTACGGAGAAAATAACAACTAGAAGGAATTTTTCATATTTAAGGTTGCTTCACACATCACTGATATCCGTCCGGGACGTCACCGGTCCGTCTCCGTCACTCTCCTCTCAGTGATTCGGTGTCAGTGAAAAAATATATCGTTACATTAATTTCAACGGACATATTCACACAGTACCGACTCTTCTCAGTGATAAAAAATATTGGACCAGTGACGGTGATGTGTGGAGAGCCTTTAAAAAGAAATCTTTTCAATTTTTTTGAATATTAGTTGATTTTTTTTCAATTATATTTTCGAAGTAAGAATTATAATGTAGTACGTTATTCTTAACGGGCAAGTACACTAGTTACAAATATTGATAATATTGAGAACACGTTATTCTTAACGGGCAAGTACACTAGTTACAAATATTAATAATATTGAGAACACGTTATTCTTAACGGGCAAGTACACTAGTTACAAATAGTGATACTATTGAGAAGACGTTATTCTTAACGGGCAAGTACACTAGTTACACACAAGAAATAGACAGGAGAGTTAAATTATATAATTAATTTGGTGTAGCGGATGCTGTAACTTTGAAATTAAATATAATTAATTATAGAGAGTCTGGGAACCGATCGCAAGAACAGATGCTTCGGTTAGTACAACCGATATAATTATCCCAATGAATCTTATAGCGACCAAAGGAATCGTAATGGGTAATTATATGATTATTTTAATGCCTTAGCGACCAGCCGGTTAATGTGAACACGAAATGAGTATAATAAGATAGATTGTATTGTAGCTTTTATTTAATTGGTAGTGTTGATTTATTTCAAGTGATGATAGGTGGGAGAAAAAGTCATTACGGAATTCTTCAGAAAAAAAGAGTAGGACTGAAATAATGTGATAAATGGGAATTGGAAGAGAAGATAATAAGACACAAAGGAGATATAGATGATAAGATACAGAAGATACACTCAGAAATACAGCCTAATTTAAAAAATAAAACCAAAGACAAATTTAAGAACATTATATTTGTAAAATTTAATTAAAAAAACAGTAATTTTTGAAGGATTGCATCTATTAACGGTTGTATTAACGATATAAAATGAAAATATGAAAGAAAATAAATAGTATAGGTAAACATTAAATTCAAATACCGGTACCGATACCTTTTTCAATGAACATAACACAATCAATATAGTGCATAACTAATACCTATGCCACTGTACATATAACACACCTATTAAACTGCAATGAGTGTTGGGTAACAGTTACAGTGTTCACATGTTTTATCTGACCCGAAGATAAACCCTGATCAACCCTATGGGATCAACCCTAACAGAGTGTTAGGGTCTTCCGGGTCACAAGCAGATGTCACTGTGATGTATGTTTTAACCCTACCCTGTGGGATGTGCCTTGTAAAGGCTTTACACAGAGAGAAAGGTGTAAAGGGCCGTACACACGAGGGTTTTTTAAGTCTTTCCACCAGACTTTTTGCTAAGACCCTCCTACTTTTTCCACGAGAATATAAGAAAAAACGAAATAATTATTATATATTTTAGTTGGTATCCATGATACCTGCAGATATCATGGATACCAATTAAAATAAATAATAATTATTTAGTTTTTTCTTATATTCTCCTGGAAAAAGTAGGAGGAGCTTAGCAAAAAATCTGGTGGAAAGACTCAAAAAACCCTACGTGTGTACGGCGACCTTAAGGGGACATAGAAAGAGAAAATTTTGATCTGATATACAGCTAGGGTAAGTCTGGAAACAAATTTTCAAACATAATTATCTTTTTGGAAAAATAGTTCTGAAGAAGGTGATTGGGTTTATAAAATAGCCAAGGTACTACATTATCACATCACAAATGCTTTTGTAAAATCAAATTTGGCCAGTTCAAGATAGCAGACAAAAGAGAAGCTATAGGCGCATTACAGAGTGCCAGAAAGTCGGATTCTGCTATTGCAAAGAAACCTTCAATTGCGAAATCGACTGTCTGGAAATCATTAAAGCGTTTCAATCGTTTGAGAAGTGGTAGATCACACTTCCAACAGTCTAAAGTCTAAACCAAAGATACAACGCATTCGAGAGAACAACATCAGAAGAAACCCGAAAAAGATAAATTAGGCTGCTAGCGAAGACAACTGACATGATTCAAAGAATCATGAGACAACTCATCCACAAATAACTGAAATTATCTTTTTCACTCTTCAAAAGTGACAAACGCTGTCAGCAGCTGAGAAAAAGATTGGAGGGAAACAAACTTCTTATGAAAGACTTCAAGTCTGGCACGGTTGGTGAGATTTTTTTGTCAGATGAGAAGATCTTCACAGTTGAATCGAAGAAAAATAATAAAACCAATCTCAGACAAAAATGATAACCGAAGAACTGACAGAATAATTGAAAGAAATGTTAAAGATATTCCTTATGGATAAAAACCGTGTACCGAACCATGAAACCAGCTACCGTAATGTGCTGGGACGACTTAAAACGCTCTCTACCGCGAGCGTGGCAAGAAATTTGGCAAGAACAGCTGCGTGCCGCGGCAGAAGGTATTTGCAGAAGACAAGAGGCGGTAATCAAATGCAAAGGGGAGACGTTTCGAATGAAATTATTATTTTTGATTTGTACTACTGTTTGTGTATGTTACGTATATCAAAAATTATTTATTATGTTTTTATTACATTTTAATACATATTTTTATATGCTTCTATATTTACACGCCATCCTGTACATTTACCACAATCTCACAAAATTTTGGTAAGAAGAAATGGTTTATTTCTTGCAATAGAATATGTTTTAGTCCTGAGAAGGTGATAATAATAATCAAATCTATACGTATTCTATGTGTTAATTAGCAACGGTAGGCATAATGCAGTATAGTACATATTATACCATTTAATCATGTAGCCTACTATGATAACGATAAAAAATGAGTCAGTAGTTACATTAACATTAAATGGATTACAAATGGATTAGACATACAAAGTTGCACATAAAACTTTTCGGGCAAACGTCAAAGCACAGATACAGAGAGCGCACTACTCTTCAATTGGTTATTATTTCCTATAAAGTTATTTTAGTTATTTAATAGCTGTCATGGATAAGAGACCTACACAGTCAGTCTGCTTACCCATGGATAAGAGACCTACACAGTCAGTCTGCTTACCCATGGATAAGAGACCTACACAGTCAGTCTGCTTACCCATGGATAAGAGACCTACACAGTCAGTCTGCTTGCCCATGGATAAGAGACTTACACAGTCAGTCTGCTTACATATGGATAAGAGACCTAAACAGTCAGTCTGCTTACATATGGATAAGAGACCTAAACAGTCAGTCTGCTTACATATGGATAAGAGACCTACACAGTCAGTCTGCTTACATATGGATAAGAGACTTACACAGTCAGTCTGCTTACATATGGATAAGAGACCTACACAGTCAGTCTGCTTACATATGGATAAGAGACTTACACAGTCAGTCTGCTTACATATGGATAAGAGACCATGGATATAGCAAGGTAGAAGTAAGAGGAAAAAAGAGAAAGAAATTGATGAAGGATACGAAATAAAATTGAAGGATAAAATAAAACTTAAAAAACCTAAATGCTACAATATAGCTAAAGAAGGCCTACCTAGAGGTAGCCTCGAGACAATAAGGGGGGGGGGGGTGGATATAATGATTAAACAATAATGATTATGACTCCCATTTTGATAATTAGACCTCTACATTATAAGTATGACCCTTACACTGCAGATGGTTAGCGGCATCAGCAGACTCTTTAAAAGACTGACTTACAAACGTTACTGAGAGATGCATACACTTTTCCCATGACTGGGAGATCACGTCCTACTGGTAATTGGTGAACTAAAGCAACGTAACATGACTCAACATGCCCAAACTGTTCTTAAGGAATACCAACATGTTCTTTGGAATATCAACATGTTCTTTGGAGTACCAACATTTTCTTTGGAGTACCAACATGTTCTTTGGAATACCAACATGTTCTTTGGAATACCAACATGTTATTTGGAGTACCAACATTTTCTTAAGGGACATAGAAGATTAAGAGGGGACCTCCCCTTAATCTTCTATGGCCCCACCATAACTTTCTCTCAAAATAGGTACAACAACACCATCGTTACTTTTTACGATGATAGTACTTTAAAAACTTAATTTGTTGACGGTACATTGAAGTAATGGCCGTTACAAGGGGAAAAAAACAAATAATGGATTAAATAATAAAATACATAATTTCAATAAAATAACACTTTTCTTTTTGAACTAAAAATCATCATTTTTTAACAGTTGTATCTTTACATTTAATCTCCATCCTGCAATAAAATTTGATATATATATTCATATTTATCTGATTTTTATTTAACTGTATGTATTTTTATATAATTGCATGTTTATTTATCTAATTGTATGTTTATTTATTTAATTATATGTTTATTTATTTAACTTCATGTATATTTATTTAATTCCATGTATATTTATTTAACTTCATGTATATTTATTTAACTTCATGTATATTTATTTAACTTCATGTATATTTATTTAACTTCATGTATATTTATTTAACTTCATGTATATTTATTTAATTCCATGTATATTTATTTAACTTCATGTATATTTATTTAATTCCATGTATATTTATTTAACTTCATGTATATTTATTTAATTCCATGTATATTTATTTAACTTCATGTATATTTATTTAATTCCATGTATAATTATTTAACTTCATGTATATTTATTCAATTTCATATATATTTATTCAATTTCGTGTATATTTATTCAATTTCATGTATATTTATTCAATTTCGTGTATATTTATTCAATTTCATGTATATTTATTCAATTTCATGTATATTTATTCAATTTCGTGTATATTTATTTAATTTCATGTATATTTTCTAATTGTATGTTAATTCATTTAATTCCCAATGTTCAAACACACACAGCTTCTATATGTGGGCCAATTGCTATTCCCACGTCTAATTAATTTGACGTTACGTCGTCACTCTCAGATTCACTTTTCTCTTTAATTATTTGAAAGAAGAAAATGACGGAAAATATATTATTATAAAAAATACTATGAGAAAACCCATAGAATAATGGATACTTCTTCTAAAATCAAGGTTGATATAAAATTTTTATAACATTTATATGTTTTTATAACATTTATATGTTCTTATAACATTTATATATTTTTATAACTTTTATATGTTTTTATAACATTTATATGTTTTTATAACATTTATATGTTTTTATAACATTTATATGTTTTTTATAACATTTATATGTTTTTATAACATTTATATGTTTTTATAACATTTATATATTTTTTATAACATTTATATGTTTTTATAACATTTATATGTTTTTATAACTTTTATATGTTTTTATAACATTTATATGTTTTTATAACTTTTATATGTTTTTATAACATTTATATGTTTTTATAACATTTATATGTTTTTTATAACATTTATATGTTTTTATAACATTTATATGTTTTTATAACATTTATATGTTTTATATAACATTTATATGTTTTTTATAACATTTATATGTTTTTATTACATTTATATGTTTTTATAACATTTATATGTTTTTATAACATTTATATGTTTTTTATAACATTTATATATTTTTATAACATTTATATGTTTTTATAACTTTTATATGTTTTTATAACATTTATATGTTTTTATAACATTTATATGTTTTTATAACATTTATATGTTTTTATAACATTTATATGTTTTTATAAAATTTATATGTTTTTATAACATTGTAACTAATGTTGTTAAATAATGTCACATAATAACGACTTAAAAGTAAAGGAAAATAAAAAGCAGTTCATAACAAGTAATTAGCCTCAAAGTATATACTTTAAAACATCCCTTATAATTATTACAAACCACAACTTTCTCGATTTCAGCAGAAAATCATTTTAACATTTTACGGTTAGGTCAGTCAGAGGCCTATGGGACTATACTGTTAAAACTGTGACAATGTTAAATTGTTAAGTACAATTTATAATGTTAAATATACTAAAGTTAAGTGTACAGTGTGACCACCTGCCAAAATATGTTTTTTTTTACATAGTTACCTTCGCAGAGTGCGGAAGGCTATATTTTAGACGGCATTAATTTGTATATATATTTAGATATATAATTTTTTTAATTGACACCCCTTTAATATTAATGGGGAAGTTAACTAGTTGAATATAAGTACTATATATAAATAATTAATGAATCTACGTACCTGTGCATGGTACCAATATATTTATTATGCATATTATCGTAGAGCGATGAACAGGTAGATGTAGATTGTAGAATCAAGGCAGTGGACACATTTCGGTGGACACACTGTATACAGGACTTCATTATAGAAGAGTTTTACTGTACAGATGAATAGTGAACATTAATATACTATACAATACATGTTATTAAAGGGTTGGTACACATATATACCACTCGGTACACTTTTTTTTCCTTAAAAAAAATAACCAGTTCTTAGACGTAGAATGACATAACTTCAACTCCAGTTGAATGTAATGAGTGTACCGTTATTTCCCTGAAGATAATTAAACAATAGCCTGAAATTCAAATTAAATGGACAGCAATAAAAAAAAAAAACATAAAAAAAACAAGTGAAGTGAAGTAAATATCGGATGAAAAATATTGAAAGAATGCATGAAAAAACTTATATTGAAATATTTTACGTTTAATTTTTAAATATATTTCTATAAATTGGGAAATTATATCTTTACCCTTATATAAGTTCTTAATTATCGGTCAGTTCCACATTTTCGGACACGTAAGAAAAAACGATATAATAATAATTATTTAATTTTTATTTTTATTGGTTACCAATTTTAATAAAAATTAAATAATTATTATTATATCGTTTTTTCTTACGTGTCCGAAAATGTGGAACTGACCGATAATTAAGAACTTACCCTAGAATCTTTACTGTTGATTTACTAAGCACTGCAATGGTACCTCAAGGCCTGTTTCCTTTTCTACGTGTGTGGTCCCAGCTGTTTTTTATTTTTCAGTTAATTCTTCTTGATGTTTTCCTATCTATAATTTCGTTATGTTTGAATAATCATTACCAATTTGTTACCATGTTATGCATGTGACGTTATAACGACCATGTGACGCTATAACGACCATGTGACGCTATAACGACCATGTAGCGACACTTGACCAACATCTGGTAATTTGTTGCGGGAAATTAATTTTATGTTGAAAATAGCATAAAATAGTGGTTTGTACAGGTTTAATTTTCTTGTTCATTAGTTTTTATTATTAATGTAACTGTTAAAAATGTTATTATTTTAACGTAATATATATATATCTATTGATGTAAATATATATAAAATAATGTGAATAACATTATATGATAGGTAGTAATTTAAAACTATAGTTAATCATTAAATAAAATTATTGAATTGAAGATAATTAAAATTCAATTTAAAACAATCATTGAATAAAAATATAAAATTAGGGATAATAAAAAAAAACAAAAAAATCTAATTAAAAATAAAATAAATTAAAAATAATTTAAATATATTTTTTACACTATAACTTAGTTCATTATATTAAATTATACATTTATAGCAAGCTGAAGCATGCTTGAATTCAATGACTCTTATACATTTATTATACATCACCCTTCTTACTATTTACATATAAAGCACTAGTATAAACAGTAAACACTGTATAGTGGTGAGAGTCCACTCTCATTAATTTAAATTCATGATCACGTACAAGCAGGTAACTTTCTCATAAGTCCTTTGTACTCATTAATGTACTCACCCCCCCCCCCCTCTAGACTCATATTCAAAAAATGAATTAGTTACACCTGTAGAGAAATGTTAATCAGGTCTCACAAGTTTAACTTACAAGGAACCATAGCTACAGCTATATTGTATATTTTTAATTTATTTTGTACTTTTTTTTAGTTAACTCTGTAAATTATAAACTGTAAACCTAAATGAATAAATGAAAATGCTGGCGCTGTCTCTTTGCATTGGCTGTCATTATTCAATTATGTAATAAAATTACAACCATATACTGTGAAAACTGAAATGTAACATTAACTAAATATTACATTTAACATTGTTACATTTAACTATTGTTACATTTAACATTGTTACTTTCAACCTATATAATCATTAGCTATAAATCACTCCAACCCCAATAAAACTGTACAGACTCTTCCACTGATTTAGGGTTAAATATTTCCCCTATTTAAGTCATTAACCCAGAAAAATACCCTAAAGAACAATGCCTATTGACTATCTATATTACCCTATTGTGTGCCTATTTCCCCTGTATTTTCCCTATTTCCCCTAAAGGTCCCTCTTTAATAACATAATAGTTAATACTCTAGAAACTGTTTAACGATGTAGGTCATGTGGTTTGCTAACAGTTGTGCTAGGTGGCTAGTTATGCTAGTTATTAAATAGAGAACTTTCTTTTCAATTAACCTATGGAAAGTAGTCAGTCTTTTATTTTACAAATAAAATTTAGAACACTTTATTTACAGTGTATCTGTACCTACTTCTAAAAACTTTTTAAAAGCCGTATCTCTTAAAAAGTTGACCGCCTGAAATTAATAATCCCCAATAAAATTGTAAATTATAAATCCATGATTATTTCATTTATTATATCATATTTATTATTAAACAAACTAAAAAAATATACTAAATTTCCTAGCGAAATAGTGCAGTTACCCTTCACTGATAAAGTGTTCAGTAAATCTTCATCAGGTCTGTGAAATGAACGCCAAAATAATGACCTTAACACAGAGAATATTTTCTGATATATTATACCTAAAAGTATGAATGATATTTAAACAGAAATGAAATAGTTATATTTAAATGTATAGAGAACTAAAATTGTATAAAATTACACAGTTTGAATTGGATTTGATTTTACTATTTTACCTTAACAATTTAAAATTATTCAAGTTTAAAATTGACAAAAGTTTCGGACAGACAGATTATAATCTTATTTTAGTATATATTTTACGATAAAATATATACTTAAAGGGGCAGTTTTCATAAGTTAATAACAGATTCAAGTCTGGGACTGGTTATCATTTTGCTTACGTACTACAATGATTAGTTACGCGGTCCACCGCAGTCCACAGATGGCGCCACTAATTTACAATATACTGTTTATATAAACATTTCTAAAATCAACGAATATTCTAATGTTACATAAATAAATATACTAAATCGATTTAGGACCAATTTGGCAATAGTTTGATTTTGACTGAACTGCCCCTTTAAGGTAACCAACAATAATAAACGATTTGCAGATTGTAAATAATCAGATATGATTTGTCATCAAATTTAGTAAAAATTAAACACCTCAAGACGTAGTTTAAAAATTATAATCTACAGATAATACAGTAAATATTGATAAAATTTTATTGTAAAATATCATCTTGCTTTAACGACGTGAGTGTCCGACGAAAGACGATAGATTGTGAGTATTTAAAAATTATGATCAACTATAGTACAGTAACTGTTGTTCATTCAGTGAGAGTTCAATTATTATAATGGGTTTAAGATTATATTCAAATGCACACATATATATATATATTAATTTATCAAAAGTTTATTCTTTACTCTTTAGGGTCAAAACTCTTATATTTTCAATTATATTAATTTTCTTGTGACTCCCGTAGTCATGATACTGCAGCAAATGATTCGTTTTCCTTTTCTATTAGTGTTTCTTGAATTTTTCTTAACTTTACACCAACTTTATGAGGCGCTGTTGATAGAATGACTGTTTAACCCACACGGATTACGATTTAATTTTCTTCCTCTAAAAATATTTATTGTCGCAGATAGATGATCTTTTTATCATTTATTTAATCACTAATAAAAACCAACGTTTGGGAGTATATTTTGCGTCAGAGGACATTGGCAAATAAAATGGTAACAGTGTTTCGTTACTTATGACCCTAGTGTTCCCACATCTATTAATCACCGGTACACCTTTCAAATTAATCATAGGAACACCTTTTCATATTAATCATCAGTCCTGTTCAATTAGAACAAGTCACGACTGTAAAAGGTACAGTCGGAGAAAACTGTATCTGTAATGATTTCTTCACAGTTACTACAGGGCAACTCCTCTATAAAGAAATATTGTATAGTGACCACTTCTGATTAGTAGAATCCTGAGTAATGAAGTGCCCTGTACATTGAACATGTTTAGTTTTGTATGCCATAAATTGACCATCAGTTTTCTATGCATCTCCACTTATAGTGAACTATTTGTAGTTCATTATAAAATAGTTCTACTACTACAACTCCTTTATAGTGAAGTCCTGTATAGTGAACCATCCTGAAACCTAATTCCTGAGAATGAAGTATCCTGTATAATGAATGTATTCATTTTTAAAGAAATATTTTGTGTAGTCAGCCATAAAATGGCCAGTTTTCTATGCATCTAGATCTTGAGGACCTATGTATATAGTGAAGAATGCTCTATATAGTGAACTAGTTGTGGTTCATTATAGAGGAGCTCTACTGCAATTTCCAAAAGAAACTTTACTAATATGTAATGGTTGTGGGTATTTAAAAATTGGTCTGAGTGCACGACGACAAATTTTTAAGATTTTAAAATGATAGAAAATTAGAAAACTGTGATTTGTGAAATAGGAAAATGAAGTGACTATTTTTTTGTACATCATCACAGTGACTCTTTTTTTGTACATCATCACAGTGACTCTTTTTTTGTACATCATCACAGTGACTCTTTTCTCTGATAGTACATCATCACAGTGACTCTTTTTTTGTACATCATCACAGTGACTCTTTTCTCTGATAGTACATCATCACAGTGACTCTTTTCTCTGATAGTACATCATCACAGTGACTCTTTTTTTGTACATCATCACAGTGACTCTTTTTTTGTACATCATCACAGTGACTCTTTTTTTGTACATCATCACAGTGACTCTTTTCTCTGATAGTACATCATCACAGTGACTCTTTTCTCTGATAGTACATCATCACAGTGACTCTTTTTTTGTACATCATCACAGTTACTCTTTTCTCTGATAGTACATCATCACAGTGACTCTTTTCTCTGATAGTACATCATCACAGTGACTCTTTTCTCTGATAGTACATCATCACAGTGACTCTTTTCTCTGATAGCACATCATCACAGTGACTCTTTTCTCTGATAGTACATCATCACAGTGACTCTTTTCTCTGATAGTACATCATCACAGTGACTCTTTTCTCTGATAGACTCATCACAGTGACTCTTTTCTCTGATAGTACATCATCACAGTGACTCTTTTCTCTGATAGTACATCATCACAGTGACTCTTTTCTCTGATGGTACATCATAACAGTGACTCTTTTCTCTGATAGTACACCATCACAGTGACTCTTTTCTCTGATAGTACATCATCACAGTGACTCTTTTCTCTGATGGTACATCATAACAGTGACTCTTTTCTCTGATAGTACATCATCACAGTGACTCTTTTCATGATAATAATTATGGTGATATAATAAGTGTAGATTATACAAGTTTCTATTTCGGTTTCTAAATCTTGTAAGAATGAATCGTATTATTCAAATTAAAATATTTTATTTTTAATTGGAAAAAAATCATATTCATAAGTTAATTAAAAAGTGAAAAAGTGAAATAAAACATAAAAATAAATATGAGAAAAATTCTTTCTAAATACTATATTCAATTGAAATTTGTAATAAAGCAGGTGGATGCAAGAAAGCTACACTGTGTCTGACGGCTTTTAATAAATTCATAATTTATTAAAATTATAATAAATTCTAGGGTAAGTTCCTAGTTATGGGATGGTTCCACATTTTCGATCGTATGAGAAATGAGAAAAAAGTGTATACAATTAATACAAAACTTTTATATTCATTTTATTTTATACATCATATCATCGGTAATGTGGAACAGTCCGATAACTCGGGATTTACCCTATCAAACATCGTTATTGAACAGAAAATCCCATCGATAATGTTTGAAATTATGTTATTTAACGATAAAAATCTATCGTAATTTGTTAATTTAAACGATAAAAATCTATCGTAATTTTCTTAATTTAAACGATAAAAATCTATCGTTATTTGTTAATTCAAACGATAAGAATCTATCGTAATTTGTTAATTTAAACGATAAAAATCTATCGTAATTTGTTAATTTAAACGATAAGAATCTATCGTTATTTGTTAATTTAAACGATAAAAATCTATCGTAATTTGTTAATTTAAACGATAAGAATCTATCGTTATTTGTTAATTTAAACGATAAGAATCTATCGTTATTTGTTAATTTAAACGATAAGAATCTATCGTAATTTGTTAATTTAAACGATAAGAATCTATCGTAATTTGTTAATTTAAACGATAAGAATCTATCGTTATTTGTTAATTTAAACGATAAG